>JAVJGJ010000033.1:6075068-6095553 GCA_035590215.1 Microhierax caerulescens | reverse complement strand
GGCGGGCGACCGGGCGGGGCGGGGGGGGGGGGGGCGGCCCGGCACGGGGTATGCCCGCGGCTCTGCTGCCCCCTGCTGGCCAGGCTGGCATTGCGCGCCCGTCGCTGCCGGTAGCGCCGCGCGGGGAAGGACGTTTCGTTGAGGGAAACTTAAAACCGGGATTTTTCCCGGCCGAGGGAGTGACCCGCTCCCTGGTGCCGGCGGGACCCCCGAGCCCCCCAGGGCTGCTGGGTCAGGGCTGCTGAGCCCCCTTCCCCACAGCCACCGGCCACCACGGCGGAGAGGGCGGCACAAACTGATCACTGCAAGCTATTACCAAAAGGAAGGATCGATAGCTTAAAAAGACACTTTTTTTTCTTTTAATATCTATAAACCTGTTGCATATTTTACTGCATTTCCGTTTCGTTCTGTAGCATGAAACCAAGCAAGTAGAGTTACATCTCCTCCCAGGTAAACCTGCATTCCAAATGTTAGAACCTAATTTGACCTTTAAAAGGCTAGAGAATTTAAGCAGTCAAACGCTGGCTTTCCACAGGCAAGTAGGGACTTTATGCTTATTACCTACCTGATTTTTATCCTGATAGACCCTAACAGCTCCTAAAGAGCCATTATAGATTATTGTGTAAATCCTTCTTTGTTCATGGACTATTGACCCAACGGTGCATTATGTCCCTAAAGAAGTCTTGATAGTCCATCATGTTAATCCAGCTGCAAGGTTAGCGCATGATGTACAGAAAATCTTTACATAATTTTCAATGAAATTAAATAAGAATTTCCCTGCGCAGATAATTATGCTGCACAGTGTAGTAATTCAATATCAGAGATAATGCAGGGTCTACTCACGCACAGAATATTAGATCGTGTTATGGATTACACATCTGTGTTTTTCTTACTAAAATTAAATTCAGGCTGTGTGATGAGAACAGTTGAAAGTAGATAAAACTATTAGCTGAGCTTCAGAGCTAAGATAGCTACAGAGATTTTGGCTTCAAACAGATAATTTTAAAAAGGAATACGTTCCTTTCAGACATTAGTAAGCAATTTCAACCGAATTTCAAAACACATCTGAAAAAACAGAAATCATATTTGTACTTAAACTCTGTTACTCACAGCTTACATCTAAACACAACGCCGTCAACAGAAACTGTATGCTGTGACGTAACCCCAGCGCAAAACTTTACCAAAGTGTTAGTTCTAGGAGCTACCACAGGCAGGGAACTGACACTTCTCATGCTGTCACTCAGGGCAGATGCCTTGTGACGGATGGTGCTCAGGTGGCACAAGGAACGCCGGCAGCCCACCACCAGCTGGGTCTCGGCTTCTCTCCAGCACCAGCCCAAATCTCTTCTTTGCATATATAACCCTGGCTAAGGCAGTGTTTTGAGTTTTATGGTATAGTTACTACAAAAATTTAACTCTCTAGTGATTTGTACTTCTTTCTACACGTGCTTGTCTTTCTCACTGAAACTAACATTTGTAACTTTAATTCCACTTCAGAATTATCCAGAAACAAAGTAAAATCGTTATCCCGAGAGGGCTGAAATCATGCCACTATATTGCCATTTTAATGCATTGCTCCATTACCCATTCCCCAGTCAAAATATGTTCTACTCAATAAATTTCAAAGCTATTAAAGGAATTTATTTTTTGCAAGCCACAGAAAATCACACAAATCCTGGTCTGCTGAATTCAAACAGCACTTCGCTGCAGTCAGTTACATTTCAGGTATAATAAAGTACCTGGATCAAAACATCCACCAGTTCCTGGACAGTTCCTCTCAAAACTTGTGTTTCTAAAACAGCAGTAGCATTGCCAAATCACTGCATAAAAGATAGCTTCCTGGCAGTACCTAACTAGATGGCTAATGGTTTTACAGTAACACTGGACAATATTTTTATAGAAAGTATCTCCTGGGGTATAACTGCAGCACTTGGCTATTGCTCTAAATGAAGAAAAGAGTGACAGAAGTGGGTTTCGCCTAGTAAGAATATACTGACTATTAAGGTTAAGGAAAATAGCAGAGCTCCTGGCCTCAGAAGATGACAAGGAAGAAGACCTATGATCCCATCCTTCCCAAGTCTGGAATTACCATGACAGAACCCCACTTCCTCAGGGGACAGCATGGCCCATATATATCTCCCCACACTTTTTATATCCCCCTGCACACCAGTCCGTCCAGGCAATGCAATCCAGGAGCCGTTAGCAAAGTGCACCCAGGGCATAACAGGGACCCAAAGCAATGGGTACCCAAGGAGCTCCTTATAAATCCTTATAAATTCACTCATCTCCTTACAAGCCAAGAGCCATTGCTACACCTCTTCTCCACAGGGTTGGCTTTATCTTGTGGACCACGTGCTGCAATAATTGCAGATGAACCTTCAGGCACTGTGTTTCCTGTCCCTCGGACCCTTCACCAGTGCTCTGAGCAGCACCGAAGGCAATGAGCTCTGCTTGCAACACGTGAACCCTGCAGGTCAATGGGAAACATTCCCTTTAGCCTTACACGGGCAGCATAAGACAGGTATATTCCCCTTTACTGCCTACAGAAGTGGACCATTAATATTTTACAGATTTCTCATCCTCTCCATTTGCGTAATTTATCAATGCCCAACAGGTCCTCTGCCAGCTATACATTAAAACTATTTTCAAAATATTTCATTGTCAGCCCATGGCACCTTCATTATTTATTAAGATAAGGGACATGATGAACAGGAACAGTAGGTAGCTTGTTTGCTCAAATGTACTTTATGAATCCTTTGGATGCACAGATCTGCTAGGAATATATAGCCTGGAGGTATCAGAGAGTCATAGGTATGATTCATGTAAATAATAAAAAACATTGTATGCTTGATGTAGTACCAGCATCATCTGCCTGGGAAGTTCTGCTCTTGAATGTATGCGAGCAGGACCTTAGAACTCTGTGACTTTAGGTGTATGTGAATATAAATCAGAGACTTACATAGAGCCCACATTAGGGCTTTTTACAGTGTGATGAGTGAACCATATGACCAGATGAAAGGAATCCATAGTTCTTTCTCTATTCATTATTACTTCTTTAATGAGGAGTGGTAAAGTTCCCATTTATGCCCTACAAAACAATTCCTTTAATTTGCCATTCTCTTCTATGTAGGTTTTTTTAAACTTACCTTTTTAAAAAAAAAAAAAAAACAAACAAAAAAAACCCCACGACAAAACCAGACAGACGCCACCACAAAAAGCAACACTGCAAGAATCACTGTTGGCTGCCTGATTACATTGCCTTTTGTTAATCCAGAGAATTACGGTACTTTTTTATGTTGACTAAAGAGACTCACAAAGTCCACAAATAAATGACAAAATCGACACATGAACGAGGCAAATTCCCAGCAGAAATCTGAATTGTCGTTAAAAAGCATCAGAAATTACTTGGATGGCGCTCTCAGCCATCTCGCTCCTGCAGCACTACTGAAACCCCACTCGGCAGTCAGCCCAGAGGGTGACAGGGAAAAGCAGCTTTTAGGGCACAAATCTGTACCTGACCACCCAAGTCTGTAGAAACACACCGTACCTCTCTCTCTTTCACGTATACTGGGATATTTGTTAGAATAGGAAGCACAAACCCAGGCAGAGCAGCACGTGCAAGGACAGAAAGATCTGACGTGCATTTCTGCCTGCTCAGCCCCAGCCCTGGGGCAGCAGCCCTGCTGCGCAGACCTTGCACTGGGAATGTCTTTGACCTCATAGCAGACAGCAAGATACCAAACCAGAAACCCCCAAACCAAACACCACACACAACCTCCCCCGAGGTGTACGCCTTCTGCAAGTAGGGTTAACGGTGCAGATGCAGACGCGCAGACGGCCTTCCCGCCCACGTGTCCTCTGCCTGCGGAAGGCAAACTGCCCCACAGAACCTACGCCGGGACTGAAGCACCAGCTGCTCGGTAGCCCTGCAGCAGCCCACTAGTTCCCAGTCCTGAGTAGATGAGGTTTGTTCCAACCCCTCAGTATGGAAGCTTTTCCACAGCAACTGTAGAGAGATGAGTATATTCGACTTGGAAGACCCCCTGAGCGAGTCAGGATGGAGACAACCACCCTACAGCCCCCCAGGTAACATGGACAAGCAGTTGGTAACAACCCTTTCACAAAATCAGCACTGTAATGTCCTACACAAAACGTTCTTCCAACAGTTTTAAACGTATTATTCTCTCGTTAAAGTTTTCCCAGTTACAGTGGACATTATTTCCTATCTATGGATGACTTGTGAATGCCAGCAGACAAACACTTTTTGCACGTTTGATTTTTAAACTGCACAATCAATCATGTGGTATAATTTGTTTCCTGGTTGGACTAACTGATATTATAAATTGTTCTGCTTCCCCTCTAGATAAATACTGTTTTGTGGGGAAGCAACTTAACTAGAAATCCATATCTGGTAGAAGAAGGAAAGTTGTATTTATGATCAACTCATATGCAATATATCACTTTTCACTATATCACCTTTTCACTATATCACTTTTTTTTTTTTTTTAAATCAAAAGCCTGATAAAATGGGCATTAACACAGTAGTGCTTGAAGTCGTATTACAATTTATTAATGATTACTGTCATTATTCACCCGCTCTAAGCATCTGCATACATAGAAAATCACCTCTTTGATAAGGTAAGGAAAGACTATCACATATACTCATTTTAATCATGCCAGCTGGTATTTAATTTTGTATACATTTCAGTTAAGAGAAATTTAATTTTCTCTCACAAAGATAATTTTAATAGTAAAATGTAATCATATGTCCATTACATATGACATTCAATTTTGTGTTTAATAGAGCTTGTCAAATTGAATATTGCAGTTTAAGACATAATCCTTCATAGGGCCTGTCACATACACAAATCTGCCATTTCCTTTTTATTATCTAATAATTTCTTAACAGACAGTGAAGCTCTAGAAAAGATCTCCCAAAGTTACAGGAGAAAAGCTGAGTCTGCTTTGCTCAGAGTCTACGTTCAGAAAAGCTCACTTCAGCAGGGGAAAAAACAAATCTATAACCTGGAGCATGATGATTTTGTGGTCGTGACTATTGAACTGCAGAAATATTTACACTCAAAGGTGTAAAAACATTATTTGCTCTTAAACGACGTTCAGCCTCGTAACTTCAATGATTTTAACTTATTTTTTTAATTCACCCCAACAATTATTATGAACACAATATTGTAAGAAAATACAGTTTGCAGATTTCAAAATTATCCACTATGGAGGTCTCAGCAACTGAAGTTATGATGGAATAAAACAAAACATAGCACATGTAAGAGAGATTTTGTAAGGAACCACTTGAAGAAAGTTGAGCAACTACTTCCTACCTATGATTTTCTGATGTAGCTAGAAATGGATGTAGGAATCAGTTAGGATTTTAGTTCAGTTTTCCTGCAGTGCTCAGCTGGATTTACTTGAGAGCAGGACTCTGTGTTTAGATCAATAGATTTTTATCAAATATTTTCAGAAAATGCTCTGCCAAAGAAGGATGCAGTAGTGACTGCGTACAGAGTTAATTCAGTATGTTATCAGTATGTTATCACCATGTCCTCTTTTACCAGTTTTTCAGTTTTGCTTTTGTTTGCTTCCTTTCTTTTTATCCCTATATGGTTGTTTTATATGTTTTATAGAAAACTCAGATTGGAATGTTTACAAATTGTCACCCATGTGGATGGGTAAATGAAGAGCAGGCTTTTGAGCCAGGTTCCTAGCTGGTGGATGTCAGACCACCACTGAAGTTAACAGAATTAGAAGTACCTTCACACTGTGCTGTGTGATACTCCAGTCAGTGTTCATTTAACTCAGAAACATCCCAAAGACTCAATGTCAAAACCTATTTATTTTCATGAGCTGCACTTCAAGGAAAATATCAATAATAATAATAATAATAATAATAACAACAACAACAAACCCCAACATTTTAAATTGCTTTTATTAATTTCCATCTCGACCTTTTAGGTGGGCTGAAGTATCTACAACACTGGAGTAGAGAGGTAGGGAGAGGAGGAGGAGGTGGTGGCGGCTTTTTTCTCTAGTGATGAATGGAAGTCTGACTACAGCAGTGATGTACACTATCTCAGTTGCTGCAGGGGTTAGATCACATTAAAAGAGGAATGTGCAATTGAACTGACAGAAGGCGAATGATTAGTGCTGGACATCAGTCATTTGTTTCAAGGCTGTAACGGGGTAGGAAACTCTGGGCACGGGTATTCATCTGCAGGATTTTGCACTGGTCAATAGATCTGTTCTTAGATAATGGAAGCGTTTACCTTTATATAAAATCATGTGATTTTTTTTCACCAGCAAGAACGATATTCAGAAACAAAGAGTTAGAATTTTTGAAAGTGTCAAAAAAAGCCTGTCGAGTTTTGGCCCGGTGCCTGACTGTAAGTGCAGGATTATTCCTAAATCATCCTGTGGATTGCCCACTCTAGCTAACAGTATCGCAAAGGAGATCACTTCAGATGCTTCCCCACAACTGATATATAACACTGTCAGAAGCTTCTTGCTGATAATCAACCAAAACTTTACCTTTTTTTAATATCTTCCTGTAACTTCTAGCTATACCCTTGCTTACTGAGCAATTCCTCTCCTGCCCTGGTGTTAACACTTTTCACATACTTGTAGATGGTTATCAAACCCTCCCCTTATCACTACTTAGGCAAGCTCTACGCTTCAGTTTGTTTCATCTTTTATCTTCAAGTCAATTCCCCTAGTCTCCAGATTTTATGTCACTACTTAGATACTAAAGGAAAAATCTGATGTGCTGAGTTTTGGTCCAATTGAAGGAAAGAGTGAAAGAATATTTGTTCAATTCTTCATTTCTAAGCATGCTGTTATTTTGGCTTTATAAAGTCTGGGCAAAATATCCAAACTGTATTTGTAAGTGACATTTTTTTTCCTTCATGAATTGTTCATAAGCGTGTATGTATTTTATTATATAGTTCATAATTTGATTTTTTTTCACTTTACATTAAAACATGGATGAAGTTTATGAGCATAAGTTGTGTTCAACTGAAACCATTAAATATTGGTTATTATGTATATTATTCATATACTTGGTCCCTTAGACACAGAATATAGAATTACTTGGTCTTCATTCACAGGAGAACAGGGAGTAAGAGACTTGAAAGAAATCACTAGCTTAAAGATGCTTAAATCCCTTGAGTGTAATCTGAGAATTTAAAAATGTTACTGGCCATATTTCAGCAAACCATTTTCTGCAGATTCTTGATTACATAGCACCTCTCTGGAAACTTCAAGCACTGTTCATACGTAAAAGTAATAATAAAAAAGGAGTAACTGGGATTTGGTTTTTTTGAGATTTAAAGTTATCTGGAAATGCTGCCAGTAAACCACTGTAGATACAAAGCACAATATGGATCTGTTTTGAAGTGGTTGTAGGTTAGTTTAGGTCTTGAATTAAACTTGCGTGAAATATGTATTGCTTCCTAATTGTGAGGAGTATGTGGATACAAAATCAAACTGCTGCACACGAAGCAGTGTTTTGTTTAGGTGCTTCAATGGCAACCACACATCCATTAATATTACAGTAGCTGCCACAGAGAAAGGTCCTGAACTGTGAATCCTCAACAGGGCTCCAGCCAGCCGTTGGGATGCACAGAGTGCCTGTGATGCTCTGGAGGTCTCCAAAGTAATTTTTCACCTGTCCACACGGCATGGTTCTTGAATTTATCAGCCTGTCCCTCTCAAGTAAAAATGTGGTGAAGGTTCCTGCTTGGCCCTGCTAACCTGTGCTCCGAGAAGGCTGCTGGGGTCAGGGCTCTGGCCAGGGTCCAGCAGAGCTCTCTTCAATGGGTCTCTTCTGTTCCCAAAACAGAGGTTCTCAGGGCCTGTCTTAATGGGACACATTCACCCAAAAAGCAGAAAAAGTGGTAACAGAGCAGCATGTGCTTTTGGTGAGCAATCTCTCTGATGAGAGAGCCTAGAGACATACAGTAACCTTGGAAGCAGCTCCTTTATTTTAGTGAACTACACTGGAGAAAGAGGAACCTCAAATTTTAATTTTTTCAACAAAGTTCAAATCTATCCCTGAACTTCTCATGCGTGTTTATTTGAGATAAGCTTTGTAAGAATAAATGTTCATGGAAGACAAGAGAACAAACAGAACTAAACCTTAGAAATTCAGATTGAGTCTTCAATATCTTCAGATTGGAAGAATCTATTTATGAACACACTTGTTTTAAATTGCCCTATTTAGGTATTTAATGGCAAAACATCTGGACAACCTGATCACATTCTGTTAAAATTACTTGCATCTAGGTTATATTTCATATCTGAATATTAGGGTACTTTGAATTACTTTGGTATCCTCATAGGTGCCTGTCTACAAAAAGTAGATTCTCTGGTTAAACTTTTTTTAATGCATTTTACATAATAAAACCCATTTTTTCTTCACTATTCCTCCTTTTCCAGTCAGTCATTCTGCTGAAGAACAGTTCAAATGCTCTAACATTCAAGGTCAAGTAAATGAAACCTGTTTCTATTAGTCCCTGAAAAGACAAGGATGCTTTCAAAGAATCCAGCGGTTTGGACACATGCACCAAGGTAGCTGTATTACAGAAGTCAACACTATTAAAAAAAATTGCTTGCAGTTTAAGATAAAAGCAATACAACCAAGTAAAAAAAAGACTTTACTTTTAAGGTATTAAATTATGTGAATTAAAATAATTTAATAGCATTTCAAAAGGTAACTGGCCACTTTTTTCTTCAGAATAACACTGAGCTGCATTGTTTCTTCTCATGCATTGGTATAAAGGAAGTTAAATTGGTATAAAGGTCTGCTGCCGGGCTGCTACACATGAGTCTTGTTACAAGGAAAATTGTGATAAACACACTGCTTAGTAAATCTAGACAACTTTTACTATAAACCCAACAAAATGGAATGGACCACACTTCAAAAATCCAGGAGACAAATGTAATTTTTGTAGCACACAAGCTTACACAAGCAGGTCTCAAAAGCTTGACTATTGTAATCTACTTTTAATAGGTATTTTGAGATTTAACGTAAAATACCCAGCACTAGAGCAGAGTTGGTTTGGAGAGATCATTATAAAATCCCATTATCACTGCTACAAGTTGGACTATTTGTCATCACAGAAGAGATGACAAGCTCAGAAATACTACATTTGTTATTATCAGATGATAAATGATATTCCATTAAAGCTGCAATACATCATCTGCAAAGCTGCAAAGAAGATATCAAACCTATCAGTACTTGACTTATAATTTAATTTTCAAAAGCTGTCAACTAAAATTCCAAAGGCTAAGCATTTTCATTTTTAAAGTTCATCTTATTTATTTTCCTCATCTGTTAGTCTAATTTTTTTGATATGGCAAAAATAACTGATTATGTGCAAGGTATAATTCTTTTTCTCTTGATTAAGTAATACATCAGCTGTCACTTGTGTATTAAAAATATATGACAAATAATAAAGCAAAAGAGTAGTGATGAACACACCTTATTTGGATTTCTTCTTTTATTTTTAAATGTAACAGCAAAGGATGGGTCAGCCTAGAAGTATTTTGATTATGTCATATTCCAACTAACATGAAGTCTGAGATTTTAAAATTTACATTTGAGTTTTATTTTGTAGAAATAGAAAATTAAATATAAATCTATTCAAACTGGTACTTGGCAAAAAAACCAAACAAGTGGGCAGAGCCCTGAGGAACCAGGTCTAAGTCCACAGCTGACTGCTCTGAGCCAGAGGTTGGAGTAGAGACTTCCTGAAGTCCATTCCAATCTGAATTAGCCCGTAATATATATATATAAATAATATAATTGGGATTATATTCATGTAGCACAGAAATGCTGCAAATAAAAAGCAAGAAGCAAGACCTGTGTGATCCTTATAAATACCACTGCTCAAAAAAAATGAATCAGCCAATCAACCAACCAACAACCAAACCCTATCTCTTAAAAAAAACCAAACAACACTCAAACATGAAAACTCCACGTTCATGTCTTTGAACTACAATATCATAGAGGATACTCTGTATACAAGTTACTTTTAATTTTGAAAACTATGTACAGTCTGAAATTACATGACTGATGCAAGTATTGCATTTGACTGATTATTCATTTTATTGCTATTTCAGTGAACCTAGTTCTTCATATTTCTTACAATATTTCTAAAGTCAGGTGCATCACAACTGATCTAAATATTTTTACTGCTGGTTAGGAACAGTGTATAATGAAAATGCTTAAGCTATTGCCATGCCAGTTTCTGCAGTATGTTACTGCAAAGTGTGACTAAACAAGCTTCAGACGCCACTGCATCCCACAATCCATTTTTAAATTAATTGACTAAAACCACTTTCTGAGTTGATAGATTGTCTTCAAGTTTGTTCTTCTTCATTTATTAATTTAACATCAACTTATAATAGCATCAAAGACCTCCAGGTACAGCATTTCCTGGCAATAAATGAAGGGCACCAACTGAATGCTGGGAAGCAATTCAAAGTCACTTGGTAGCTAAAAGACATAAATTTGCTATTTACTCTTTGATGTTGTGCTCACCACCCGAGACTGCCCTACCCAGCGAAAAACAAATCCATAGCCCTATCAGCAATTACTTTTTGGCTTTGAAAACACTCGGTTCCTCAGAGCATTTTCGAGTTCAGCAATAAGCGCCGTAACAGCCCCAGCTCACCACAGGGCACTTTCTTGGCAATTAAAGCAGAGTACGGGACAAAAGTCTAACAAGCTTATTGTAACTGAGGATCCTGCATGCTGTGTATATAGAAATATATGATTAAGGATCCTAAATACTTTGTCAAAGAGCAGAAGTGATAGGTTCTTTGAAAACAGTTTTTCACGTTCACGATTCTGAAACAAAAATTAAACTGACAACGCTTTTACCCAGCCTAGTGCGGATAGTTCCTGCAGTAGCGCTGTGTGCACAGGGCCACATTTAAGGCGATATATTCAACTTCAACGCCAGGTTTTTTGAATTAAGAAACTCCATCTTTAGCTAAAATTAGCAAGTGCTAGTCTCAAGCACAGTTTTATTCACCCTGCCTGGAGCTGGCAGCAGTTATTCTGTTCTTTGTATTCCAACCCCGTGCAAGTTTCAGGCAGGGAGATTCGGTTCCCTGCACCAGACCCCGTTTGACTTCCTTTTCAATACTGCCACCTACAAGGGGAAACAATATCTACCGGGTTGCTTTGAAAATGTTGCCTTCAGCATTGCGTTACTCTGATCACATTCATCTCTGTCCTTTTTTTCAAATTTGATTTTAAATATTTACAACATCATACATCTTCCCCTCCTGAAATTACTAACGAACTGTTACTGTCTGTGAAACCTGCTGGATGAGTGATGGCCAACTTAAAAGGGAGCATCAATGTTTTATTTGTGAAATATAAGCTGAAAATAGTCTACAGATTCCTTTTTTATTGATCTTCTACTTTATGGAAAGGTACCTTATGTACTTAACCAAAAAGACTCTATTGTGTTTTATAAAATATTAAAAACCTTGAAGTAAGGAAGTAGATGAACACATAATATTCAGTAACTTGAAGTAAACTATAGAGAAACTAAAAATTCAACAGACAAGAATAAGGCAAGTGCAGCTGGAAATACTTATATACAGTGGAAGAGAATTTGGCATTTCTACATTAAAAATACAGAACAACAATGGGGGAGGCAGATTAATGAAGAAACTAGTTGCAGGGTAGTTTAATAAAATGTGTTTTAAGAACAGTGCTTCCAGCTGCATGTGAATTCTGAAAAAGACTAAGAAAAGCCAGAACAGTTTTCAACTTCACCACAGAAGAAAATTGCAGACTCAAATTTGACACCACCCAATTTTTACATCCTTGATACTGTCATTTCTCAAGGTTTCTCCTTTTTTTGCTGTGAGCGCCAACAAAAATCTTGCAATGACTGCTGCCTGCCAGAGGTCTTAGTAGCGTTGCTACTAATTACTTACTAGAAGACCTATGGAAGTGACTTAAATCAGTGTGCGGAGCCACAGACTGAGCTGTACACCAGTTCAATCTTCACAGGATGACTGTAATAGTTGCCAGAACACGAGCAGCACAAAATATAGCTTGAATAAGTGACAGAGGGATAGAAGGAGTAGAACAGGATTAAATTAAAATGAATGAATTTCTGCTCAGATTACTGCTAGGTTGAAAAATAAGGGAAAGGTGTATAAATAGTAAGCTGAGAAGTATTTGAATGTGAAATAGGGCTCTCACCTGTAAAGAGAGGAGCAGAGGTAGTATCGAAAGAGATATCTCTAACTAAACTGTATACAGCAGAGGAAAGCAATTCAGTGGGTTTGTTGGTTCTTTTCAATCCCCACCCTCAAAAATATATTAGAAAAATCCATTAAATATAGTTAGACAATATTAACATAAGTCTTTAATTTATCATCAATACTATGAGAGAACACGGGTCCACTTTTACTGTTGAATATATTCATAAGTAACATAAATGCATTGCAATATGCATACACGTATTCTGCATTTTTGCATATAAAGTATACAATACATATATACACAAAGCTGTCACATGCATCTTAGTGCCCCATGATCCCTCTGCTCCCCTGCCATATAGCAAGATGCAATGGATCTGATGAGCAACAACTGCAAAAAAGGCACTTTTTATTTTATTTTGGCCTGTAAATTATGAGTGCTCAATAGTTGAGCTGTTTAGATTAAGCATACTGTTTTCCCAGTTGGATGAACATAAATCCTAGAGTTATATTTCTAGCATAAATAATATTGTAAATTTTAATTTCTACCTTTCCAAGGACATGTTTAGTAGTTGCTTAAGGCTCACTGTTTACCCAAATGTTTCTGACAATAAATTAATTCGCTGGAATATTTATAAGAAGCAGATGTTCAGCAAACCAATTCTTTTAAAATACTGAACAAATACTCCTTTTCCCAAAGCTCAACAGTTCTTCCATGTGAGCCCTATGCTGATCAGCATTATCTTGCCCATGTAGCGAGTTAAGGAGTAGGACCCTGACTTTTGTTTTCTTAAGCAGAAAGAAAAGCCACCAGCCCAAAAGACGGCAAACTTTCTCTTCTTTAGGCAGCAGCTGTTCCCTTCCTACAGCTGTATTAGCCCAGTGCTGAGGATACAAGATCATGTGGCGGCCTGAATGTAAAAGTGTTTTATCAGCATGAAAGGAGCGAGGAGGCCAAGCCTGCCAGAAGACAGCAGTCAAGAGCGTAGCGGTCAAGAGCTATTTTAAACAACCTGCGTTTTCTCCTAATTTCAAATCCATAAAAGAGAGGCCAACAAAGAATATACCAACCTCCTTTCTTCACCTTTATAGAATACTAGTACACTCCTGCTAATCTTGAAAAGACGCCAATTTTTGGTGTAGCTGCAGTGTGCATGTGCACAGCTCCCTCCCCCAGCCCCACACCCACTTTGATTCCGTTTCGCATTGTGGATTATACTACCAGTTGCATGATGATAAAGAAATCATGCATTTTATGTGATTATCCATTCCATACCTGGATTCTAATATGGAAACGTTTTCAGTCCTTCTATTATTCCTAGTGTCTTACAAAACCTTAATATCAGTTTTCCATAGCAACACTCCATCAGCAGCAGTCATCCATAGACATAGACCTCCCTACCCTTTTCAATTCCCATTGGCATCCCGTTGCAACTTTCTGTATTAATAAAACACTTGTTAATAATGAATACCTGTGTCTATTTCTAGCTTCAGGTTTGTTAAACTAATGTTTTACATTAGTTTGTACTAATGTAACACCAAGTTCCTCTTCCATTAACATATTTTCAAATTCCTTCAGTTTAGAGAGTAGGAAAAGAAATCTGCTCTGTCATCCATCCTAGACAAAATAATCTGGATAATTTGGGAATTTACTTGTGTGCATTCAAAAATGTTTCTTTTCAGACACTGGAAGTAGGCTGGAAGCTGCTTTTCAAACAGATAATGGAGTTGTCAATATCTCAGCCCCCTCCTTCTGCTATTCCTATGCAGATTACTGACTCATCCTTTAACACAAACTCTGCCTGCCTGCAGAGCTCTCATTACCTTTGACAACATTTTTGGTCCCAGAACATCTAATTTTCAGCTCTAGAGTATACAGATGGGAAAAGAGAGACAGTACTTGTTGCCTTTGAATTATACAGAAACCACATCCTATTGTTATTACCTTTTCTTGTCACACTGATGAGAAACAAAGGAAGTGATGCTTTTTGTAATGCATCTGTATAACTGGGAGACTGCAATCCATTACTTCAAACGGCACTTTATGTTCCTACTGTAAAAATGGATGAAAAATATTTTTCTTGAGTGTCTAAAATCATGTATCATAATGTTTTCATCTCGGATCCCAGAACATTTTGCTGCAATCAAAGGAGAAGATACTGGTAGATTAAAACCAAAAGCAAATAAACAATGACCTCTTTTGCTTCCTCCATACTGTTTGCATATAAAGTGATAAAAGCATCCTGCTGCACCAGGGGAAAATTCAGATGCTTAAAGATACTCATACCTCAGTGGATTAAATTCAGAATCCTTCTGAGCTGGAAGAAAGCATCTCTCAGCAGTCACTTTGCTGCATGAGCCTCTCTGCTGACTTGGATATTAAGTGTGTGCAAATCCCTGCAGCTTTGGACATAGGTGGAAATCTTCCCAGGGAATCTTAGCACCTGTATGGAATCAGTGTATGGATTTAGGTCATGCAGATAGGGCATTTGGAAACAAATTCAGGATTAATTTCCTTGAGGACTTTTTATAGATGTATTACAACTTCTATTGAAGTAATAGGATGGGATATTGATTAGTGTAAACAAACAAACAAACAAAAAAAAAACAACCAGAGAGATTTATACTCTGGCTCCAGATATAGAGTGGCTGATACAGTTTGAAGAGGAATTCCTACCTGTATGAACAGTAGATACATGCTGGTACTTATACAAACATCCTTTTTTATATGATTTCTCCTTTTTTTTTCTCTTTTCCTCCCCTCCCCCAGGTACCACCAAAACAGTAGCTACATATTGTATGGGTTTAAGAATTCTGTAGCCTCAACTCTGGCTCTTATTTGGTATTTATTCAGATTATTTCAGTTATTATAACATTATTATAATTATATTATAACAGCTGCTGCCTAAAGAAGAGAAATAACTTATTTCAGATTGTACAGAAGAAAGTGATAAGGCGTTTCCACCCTTGGTAACTAACTGCGCTGCAACAAGTCCTTTGCTGTGAAAATATTGCTCTGTAACTCCTGCAATCCATTTTTGAAATTTTGGTGCTGGTGTGTGAATTCTTTTGTACCTGTTGCTCATTAAATATCTTTTACATAAAGTATTTGTGTTGAGATATGAAGTCATACTCTTTTAAGTCTCATTACATGGATTTTAGCCTTTGTATTGGCCAGCCACAGAAGAGGTGAAAAATTTTCCAAACTTGAATCAAATTAAAGATGACACAAATCTGTGTGCCACCTATAGGGGTTTTGTGTGTCTTCTGCAGAGGTAGCCTTTTTTCTATCTTTTACCACATGCCTAGGATTTCTTTTGGTAAAAGAAACCTATAGGGGCTTCCCCCACCCCTAATGCCCCAACACCTGTGAGACCAGGAACTGGGACTTTTTTCCAGAGATGCGCACTGAGGAATTTTGAAAGGCTTTGTCTTGCAAGGGTTAGGATTATTATGGAATATATTGAATATGAACTCTTGTTTGAAATCAGGAATACAATGATACTACCATTCTCCATTAAGTATCACCACTCCCCACCTGGTTTTGTTATCAGAAATATATTTTGAAAATAATAACATCATTCATTTCTAGGTGAGCTTCCAGTGCAAAAGTAAAAAACACCAAAACCCAAAGCAAATGCTCAGGGAATCAAGGAAAAGAACTACTTTAGCTCTGTTTACAGCAGTTAAGCTAAACACTTAATATCCACAGTGGCTACTACGAATGTAAGAGAAGAAATAAAGACTACTGACTCAATACTAAATGAATGAAGATTCAGAAAAATAGGTTACAGTTATATTAGAACTCGCCATACATACAGATGCCTCCTTAATCCCTTCAGAGGGATGTACTGTTTCCTTTTTTGCCAGAATTTTATATTCATTTCTATTTTTCAAAAATATAACGATAACCACTTCATTATGAGCTTCAAAAGAGAGTCAGGAAGACTTTCTCCTGGAAGCTTTGTTTTCTTTAATGCTGTGGCTTCTCTTCTTTTCTAGTGTTTTTTTAGATAGAGTGCAATCAAGTACCCCATGGCCAAGAGTGGAGGAGGTGGGCCCGTGAGGCTTTTGTTATTAGAAAAAAACTTGTAGCTGGAGATATAAGAAGACTGAGCATTCAAATTAAAATCTCTACTTTTTAAGGGGTTGTGATAGACTAGTGAGATGAATGACCCTATGACACTTTGTAAAGTATCACATGCAGAAAAATGTCTAAAGTAAAAATATAATTCCACCATATAGGTACCTGGTGTAAGTTCAACGGTACACAAGTACCATGCTTAAAGGCGTGCTGCTCACCAGTGCATGCCTCCAGCATCTTTTCATTCGTTTACTGGCAGATTCTTAATATCATTACTGAACTCAGCCATACAGGAGCCTCTCTTCTGTCAAGATTTGCCTTGTAATTCAAAGCCAATTATAGAAATGTTAGCCCTGTGTGGGCCAGGGAAGACAAGACTGGCTAATCACTTCCTTGAAATGGAGTGAGATGGAACTGTAGAATAAACTTCTGGAGAAAGCAAAGAATAACCAGCAGCTTTTCAGGTATTTCCTAGCCTGTTTTCATCCCTACTGAACCTCGGTCCGGACTTGGAGTGACAACTCTTTTCAGAAACAGGCTTGTACCTTTTCTGAGTCACACCCGCTCTAGAGGCCACGTCACCAAGAAATGACATCTGTTCCTTCCTTTGGATCCTTATGAATTACAGGGTTAAGGATTAATAGTTCATCTGTACCTGAGAACTAATTACATATTTTAAAGTACAAAACTGACTACTCTCCTTGAAGCTACCTTACAAGCCCGATCCCACATCACCTCATTTACTGTATTTTCCACTCTCCTGTTTTCTCTTTCATGGGTGGCAAGGAAAAAAAAAAACAAAAATCAGCCAAGAACCAGGCACAGTGACAAAAAGGGGAAAAAGTTTTGGTTTCCCTGAAACAAATGTTAACATTGCGTGCTGCATGAGATAAGTATTTAGAAGTGATCATGTTCTCTTATCACATTTAAAACATACAGCAAATGCATAGCAGATATTCCCTAAGATGCAAAGGTCAGACAGAAGTTATCATCACATGTGTCAAACACGCACTTTAATAAAAAGGATATCATAATAAGTCTTAAATAAACATTACTGTGGAAATTATAAATTTGCAAATGGAAAGAAACTTGCTCAGGTGAATCTTTATTGGAAAAATATCCTTAACTAGACTTTAAATCAAATTTGGAATTTTAATTACTAGGTTGAGAGCCTTGCTTTTGAAAATAACTCTTCCTGACCTCCTTACGCCATGTGTCCATCAGGATCAGACTGAGTACCTTCAGAGCTCGCCACGAGCTTTTCATTCACTTTATTAGGCAGCGCAGGTTTTGTAGACCAAATTTTCAGAACACCGGGCGCTCCCTTTGCAGCACCTGATGGCAGAGGCCCCTGGGGACACTAGGCTAACGCCAACGAGACCACTGAGGCATTAATCCGCCTGTGTGGGTACCAAGGTACCCTGGCCGCTGGCTGAACACCTGACAGTTTAAGTACTGGTGCTCATTAATCTAACCCTGCCCAGGATTAAATCCGATTTAAACACCAGATGTCAGTGTTGTGCTTGCGTTACATGTAACTTGGTTGGGAAGATTTCATGTTCTTTCCCCTATGAAAAACGTATGACTAACCCCAAAGATTGTAGAATCTTTTAACTACACTCTGCCACATAATATATTCCATAATTCTATCTTTAAAAAGGACGAGTCTCACTGGAGCAATTGGCGCAGCAGAAGCACTAGGGCTTTGGTGCAATATGAATCAAACACATATCCCACTTCCTTGAAAACACCAAATAAAAGTAACACTTTTAACTACTCTATGATTATTTCCCTCTATTTCCACGAGGAGAAGAGGTAAGCAATGGATTACTCTGACACTTGTCAAACTTCTGTGTGATGCCACTGCTTAACAACTGGCCTCGTCAAGGGGGATTTGCTCCGCAGAACTGCTCCAGCTCTGCAGAGCTGCTCCCTTTCCCTCAGCAGAGGTCTCTGTTGTGAAAAAGATTCTCAGTGGAACGACAGAAAGATAAGAAGTTAAACAAAACCATGTCCGCCCGCTGAACAGATGATATCTCAGTCCATGCCTATTGAAGCCACAAACCCTGACAGAAGGAAAATAGAAATAGTATGTCGTGAGCCACATCATACACGGGTTAATTTTATAGCTTGACAGCAATACTTAATGACCTTTTATACATTTGAGCTTTCACAGTTTTTTCTCAAATGAAGAAAAAACCGCCCAGATCTCCCTGTTAGCGTCTATTAAAACCCCAATTCATTATGAACTTAAATATTTCACACAGAAATCAATGTCCAACGTTTCAAATGCTGAAAAATTTTTTGAATCGGGGTTTCAGAATAAACTAAGTAGTAACCGATACTGTCTACAGAAAACGTACAAAGCCTTGGCATTTCAGAGTTATTAGGTAACCGTACACGGCATGGCACGTGTTGGATTAACATCACTTGTGGTGTTCTTGGCTTCTTCCACAAGATGGAGTAATAAGATTTGAGCTGCCAGAAATGCTCATTGATTTACTAACTAAATTTATTTTTTTTATTTCTGTAGTGATTAGATGTGATTAAAAAGTATAAACTGATAGAACAGAACTTTCTTTGAACTTCCTTACGCAAGGAGGTATTATCCACCAAACTGACAGAGGGTGAGGAAGATACTGACCACAGACTGTATTTTTTCCGCAGATGCATTATGCAGTTCAGTCAAGAGCAACATCCAGTTTTAATAGCTGTAATAGGATGGTAGCACATTCAAATCGTTCTATCCCAAAGGCGACTAACAGGTGACTCAAAAAAAAAAAAAAAGAAAAAAAAACCAAAACAGAACGAAGAGACTTGTTGCCCGATACTTGGTAAAAGAACAAAAAGAAAGGGGGGAAGGACAAACTTTGTTATACAACACATTGCAATCATTCAGGGGCATGTGGATGAGTGCTGTGTGAGCTGTGCACGAAGCAAGTGTGTGATAAACACCCTTAGGACTTATCATACCACTTGGGAAGGAAAACGAGGTGTCTTCAATGTTTTCTCTCTTACCATCCAATACTTTTTCACTGAAAAAGGAAGGGGCACAAGAAGTCTTAACACAGACAGAAATATAACAGCTCCCTCAGGGACAGACAGTGTAGAGAATAAGAGGAGAGTATTAATATTCCCTGTGATGCCAGCAGTTTTCTAAATCACATCCAATTAAAGCTTAGATCAAAAGCAGGTATTGCAGCAAGTGGAATTTACCCCTTGACTCTCTCCTCTTCCCACCCCTTCCACTGCCTCCACTGCGATGCACAAATGACTCTAGCTCAGAGCAAACACAGCCAGATTGCATCAGCCGCAGAAAGAATCTTTTCAACCTCTTTTTTTCAAAACAAACAAAAACAGCCTCCTCCCAGGCAATTTCTGCTGCCTTTCATGCCATTCATACTTGCCACGGATTATGTTGTACAGAACTCAAAGCCTAATTATGTTTCTCTCCCATACACACAAACATCATCCTGGGAGCAAGCAAGTAGACCTATCTTGAGAGTTTTGATAGAAAGAAAAATAACCATTTATCAACCTTACCTCCTCAAATGCAGAAGCAATCCAATAAAGATTTATGTTTCCTTTTATATTTGATGAAACCAAGCTGTGGAGAGAGGCAAGGTTTTTAGGACTTGCCCTCTATGCTAAGTGCCCACCTACTTTAAGCTATCATGACTCCTACTTCAAGGTGAATAATTTTTCTTGTAGATGAACACGGTTTGCATACTGAGGCATGTTATTTCTGTTGTGAGTTGTTCTCTGAGTGGGCAGTTACCTAAGGAATACTCAGATCTAGCTTTTACAGTAGTCTGCTTGTCACGTTCATGTCAGTGAACTGTATATTTGCCTGTTATCAGCTGGCCGTATTTTGGTTGCATATTTTGGACACAAGAAAGTAACAGTAAGACCTTTACGCACTAATTTACAAACAGTACCATAAAATAAACCATAAACAGAATTGACTTCAACAGAAACCCAGTGGCTACTTTTGCAGATGTTACATGTGAAGAGCATTATGGAAGGGCTTTGAAGAGTTATCAAATCAGTAGCTTTAACAGGGAGAAGGTAATCCCAAGGCTTTAGGGATATTTCTCAAGCATGATACAGTGCTAATCTTCAGGTTATCATTAGAAGAATCTGTTGATTGCATGCATGAATGCA
>JAVJGJ010000033.1:6007039-6074985 GCA_035590215.1 Microhierax caerulescens | reverse complement strand
GTCGGAAGGTTGCTAGCAAACTAAGTGCCCAAATGTCTGTAACTGGTCTGTGGAGAGTTAAATTCCTAAGATACGTCACAAATAACACATGTTGTTCCTTTCCTTTAGTAGCATCCGTGAAATTCTAACAGGTGAACAGGCTGGCAAATTTAGATTGCATCTTTTCCCTGTCTTCTGAACTATTTTTACACTGCCATGAATTTTACACATGCTTTGTGCATAAAACTAATTGGAATTAAAATGGATTAGCCACTTCCCTGGCAGCAAGTAGTCTAGAAGAAACAAATGTAACCATCTTTCTACTTAAACTTCATTCAGCTCTTCCTTCTCAGAGAGTGATGCATGAAGGCCTGGAGTGTGCAACTGGAGGCAAGGGTTGCTGAGGCGGGGGGGCACTAGCCGGGGTTCTTTTTATGTGGATGAGCCACAATCCTGCCACGCTTCAATATTCTTCTCAGTTTCCATTACTGAATTAAATATCTACAAATGTTATTGCAAACACACAGAAAAATGATCCTCTGCAAGCATCTCTTGTCTGTGGATAGCCCGTCGATAATAACTGTGTCTAATAATGTAACAATAATCTCCTGCTCTGACATCATGAACTTTGCAGGGGGCACCTTGGGACACTCCTGTTTTTCCGTGACAAGGGTGGTGCAGGGGAGCAGAGCCGAGCGGAGGGAGCTGCATCCTCAGCTTGGTCTCTGCTGGTGGCACCAGGACTTTGCTGTGCTGTGGCAGGGCCACCTGCACTCATCGCACAGCTTGGGACAGGCCCTAGACCTTTTCATTAGAGTATCTTCACAACAGCACAGTGAAATGGATGGGGATGGAAGGCACAAAGAAACTACAGACCAGATCTCAGAGGTACTGGGTGAGGAGCTGGTAATACCGATGCTCTGTAGGATTTAGGTCCCCCCAGAGTGTTCATATGCCTGGGTCACTGGGGAAGCACAGAGCACGGTCCTCTGGGCAAAATGCTGTAACCACTTGCCAGCTGTCAGCACTCCTCTGCTGCACGGGTTTGAGCTCTGCCTGGGACCCTGATGTAAGAAAAATCATCACCTGCCGAGAATCTCCTTCCTAACATTGGAAACCTTTTCAGTCAAAAATCATCTCCAACTTTTCCTTTAAGATGAAAGCTGAGTGAGAAATTGTTACATAGACCTGCAAGTCACGTCCAAGTTTCACTTACTGCAAATTACCCGCTATCTGGCTCGGCCCTATTTGCTGTTAGGAAGAAAGTGCGCACACACCCCAAACCAAGAAAACTGCCCAAGACTTTTGGAGGTAGACTCCACTAACCCTTGCCTTCACTTCTTCCACCAGGCCCCAAACAAGACTGCTGTCCTTATTTCTCTTAGAACTTCCCCACGTCCCGAAGCACCAGCCAGTGCAGGGTGCATGCTCCCAGGAGCACAGCGACTTCTGCAAAGTATTTCCCTGGCATGCTTGCAGGTGCGCTGTGGGCTGGGCTGCACGCTGCTGCAGCGCTGGGCCAGGGCTGCACTAGAGCAAAGCCAGCTCTGTGGGTATCATCACAGTCATTGAGTCCACCAGAAGAACACTAATGGCTGATTTAAATATATCACCTGACAGATTTAAATTCTGAGGCTGAGTCAGAGAGCTTTTGTTAGAGCATTTTTAACTCAGGAAATTGCTCCCTGGTGATCTGAAAGACTCCCTAGTTCATTGACTTTCAGGATGATGTCCAAGGTTTAGATATTTATTGATGCCTTTGCTTGAAGATGTTGGTGATGATTTATATACATTTATTGAGGACATGTTGAAGGAGTTCACTTAGTTGCAACTAGTCAATATGTTCTTATTTTGTTGTTATCTTTGTATACATGCCAAGAATCCTAGTGATGAGTGCACTTTATAAGTTGTAAAATAAATAAATTTATGCTAAACCATGTCGTTATTTATGGGTCAGAGAGCTAACTTAGCTGAGACAGCAGACTGATGTTATTGGAACCTAATTCATTCTCAGACTTCCAGAAGCGAAGAACAAGTCAATTATTGCAGTGTGACATAAAATTTTATTTATGGTTTCATTGATTAAGAACAGGTATGTGTTATTTACTTAGGATATTGGCGTTTTTTTGTTTGTTTGGTTGGTTTTTTTAAATATTCTTTTATAATCCATTAAACCTTGTTTTCTCTTTGGAATAACATCTCCCAAGCCTAGCATTAAAAACAAGTTCGGAACTGAAAAGAGTCGTATTTGGAGGAGTCTCTCTGGTTCACTCAAGCAGAAAGAACAAAAAGGTATTTACTCCCCACACTAGTAGCAGCACTGGATGTGCACTTGTGCCATGGCTAAAGCAGCTTTCTCTTCCCTGGGATAAGCTGCACACTTACCCTTGGTGCACCAGGGTTTCACATGGAAAAGCAGTCGTTATTACTAAAATTCACTGAGCACAATTTGCTTACGTACTGCTAAAATCCTAAATAATATACAGAGTAAGAAATAAGAATGAAGAAAACACATGGGGCTTTTGGGGAAGGGCGTCTAGCTGATTCTCCTTAGCAAAAACGTTCCAGATGCTAGATAGGTACCAGCCCAAAAATACTAGTGCAGTATAGAAGGCCAAGTATCCCTCTTTCACGAGCTCCTATTTCACCATAAACCTTAGAGCATGGTGCTTTATGCAGAATGTCCTAAAAGCCATGATGCAACCGCCATGAAGCCCCACCAAATGATGGCCGTGACTTCCAACACTTTCAGAGCACACTCTAGGTGAGTTGTATTGTTCAGAGAGGAATTCTTCTCCTACAACCAGGCTGTCAATTACTGCAATCCGGGATTAAAGAGAACTTTGACTGACATAAAGAGGTTCCCCCTCCTCCCCATTACTCCACATGTGATTTCCCAAACCTGGTTTAAAAGAAACAAAATGGATTTCCTCCAGTCATTAAATAGCATTTTCATGTTATGTGCATCTCAATCAAGCCTCTCAGTTCACCAATCACTGTTACAAACAAGCGACTTTCGGATGTTCTCTTAATGATTTGTTTAACATCAAACATATTCTTCTCCTTCAGTTGTTCCAAATGTGAACATAGTAACAACAAAGTGCTCATGATACAAGTTTAAATTTCAGTGAACCTCTTACCAGATGGCATTTTAGATGTTAGCAATTTAACCTGCTGTACTAATAAGAAATTGCAACCCAGATGGAGGCATTAGAATAAAAAGCAGTGCCCATAGATTGTTCTGATGTATGAGATACCATAAAACCATTTTTGCTATGATGGGCTTCAGCTCTTACTACTGGTTTCCTGAAGGGTGTACCTTTTCTCCCTGTTTTCTAACATTTTCAATAATTCCTTAGAGGTGGCAGTAAAGATATTTACATGAAATAAGTTTGGATATCAACTGGGGCGTGGTGACAATGACTCGGTTCCTATGACTCATGCAGAGTACAAGAATGTAAGCATTCTCAAGACGATTAACTATGACTAAAAACGTGCATGCTTTAGTTGTCATTAGTCTAGCCTACAGCCGTGGCTCTTGTCAAACTGTTTTTTCAAACCTTACCTATTCTTTACAGTTACATGGTAAAACTAACAAAACTTACTGTATCAGACCAGAAAAGCTTTAAGCCGTACATTTGGCTGCTTCTATATTCCAGTGAAAGGTGGTTATTTAAATGAGATGCAAAACACAGAGAGAGAAGGCAGTTTAGAAGAGAATATTTTTAGAGGTATTCTGCATAATGTATGAATAAACCTATTGCTTTTTTCCCCGCTTAAAACACAAACATCACAATCCCCTATGTCCAGTTCTAGGTACCTTTTAACAATAAGAAAAGTAGATAGACCACAGAAATTAAAGAGTGACTTTACTGAAACTTCTGATAAAGCTGGCTCCTTCCAAGTTTACCAGGTTGGCTCTTAAAGAGCCAGACCTTGAAAACCTGGACTTCCCAGCAACACAGTGGTGGAAAATCCCCAAATCACCTCTAATTCTGAAGTCTGAGCCCAGCGTGTTCCATCCCAGCATCGCCACCCTCCTCTCAGTTTCAAGTTTAAGCTGAAGTGCTCTGGTAGCACCTGCAGAACTGCGCAAAGCATTAAATGCTTTTAACAGGCAGGTGCAGTCATTTAGGCCTTCATAAAGCAAAGTTAAATAATTCTAATAATTAAAAGCTGGTACACGTCCCAGGACACGAATATCATTTGCTCACAGAGGCTCCTACAAGCCGCTTCACCTCCCAAGTGTACCCCCCGCAGAGCATTTCATCGCCTATTTCACATGGTGCAAAAGCAAATATCAGCTCTCCAATGAGACCAAATGGCAGAAGTACCATACTGCTATCGTCACTTTACATACGATAGCAGAATTCACCCATGGCATAAAATTGCATCTCTGATGGCAATGGACAGACAAGGACATAAGGGGCAAATATTATGCTGTGTCTATCTTTAGTTCATTCTCTCACTTAACATCATCTTTAAACGTACCCGCGTTTAAGCTGCCAAACAAAAGCAATGCGTTCAACCACCTCTTAATGGCACTCAGACAACACTGCTGCTGCCTTAGTCGTATTAACACCCCTACACACACTAATGAGAAAGGAATGTTTTCCAATCGAACAAGTTGTTCTTCGTGTGGTAGAAACACCCCCAGAGCCCTAGAAAGGATGAGGAAGACAGTGGTGCTCAGTCAGCTCTGCTGCCTGCCGTTTTGTCCTGCAGATCCTGCCTGCCTAGAGCATCAGGCCTGGGTGTCTTTCAGATACCTGATACTCATAAAACTTTTTGAGCTTTACTAGAATCACTTCTTCCCCAAATACACTGGTATAACAGCGAACAGAATCAGTCCTGATCACGTCTTCTTGCTTGCATTTGCAGTCACTAACACTCTGCCATAGAAATGTCCACAGCATATTAAAGTTGGAGGGAATCCTACATTTTTATATTAGAAATACTTATGTATTAACAAGCACTGCTGATTAGGCTAAAGTACCTATGGCATTTATTAATGTGGTTAGTGAAATATGTTAAAATTAACATAATTCAATTTCATGTTCTGGCATTTAAACAGAAAGACAGATGCAATCCAATAAAGAACTTTAAAACGTTTCCTTTTGTACTAAAAGGAGATTTTACTTTTAGAATACTGCTAAACTTTTTGGATCCATTTGAAAGAGTTTTAATGCACAAATAACTCGTTGGGTGCAAGAACTGCTAAATTGCTATTTTGATATTCATTCATTGCACAACCTCTGCTATGTAAATGATGTAATTTTCTCTTGTGGTCTTTCTGCTCTCATTTTCTCCTTCTCCTTGCTTGTACAGTGCCTAAGCCCCACTCCCTTCGGTCATCCATCCTGCCCCCCCCCCCCCATCGGAGACATGGCTCCATCTTCCATACTCCAGACTGCACCCAAATTAAGTCAACAGTTCTTTTCCAATCTCTTCTTGAACAGTATCCCTTCCTTCTTCCCTGACTTTTCCTGTGATGCAATTCTCATATCTAACCCTGCTTTTTATAATTCCTAACATTTTGCCATTGCATTATTTTGCTGTTTTCAAAGATTTATGTGTTCATTCAATTTTATTAAATATCATTAACATTGCCCAATATTTTTTTCTTCTAATGTTTCTAAAAAGCAAATATTATGCTTATTAAATAAAAGAGAAATTAAGAATCTTCCTGAAAAATGGAGTTTAAATTCTAGAACATTACCAAAAGAAGGAGAATTTTGTGTAGGTTTCTATCTTCTGTGATGCATTTATCTTTGCTTTAGCTGGCATCACAATCCCTTTTGCTCTCTGGGTAATGGATTGTAGTGAGACTGTGCGAAAACCCAGGACAGGAGTTATCTAAACGTTGTACCCTTAATATGGAAATCAAGTGGAATTGTTAGAAAGTGAAATGTGATTTTGACAAGAAATTAAATATATTAAGGTTGATAGGGTAAAGCAGGTCTGCTTTTTGTCATCTAATATTCTCATGATTGTTGAGGTACCTGCAATACAGCAGAATTTGATGACTGATGGAATGGTGGCTGTTTTTCAACCTTCCACCGTTTGTGCTGACATAGTTACACTAGTAATTGGAAGCATCCCTCCTGAGATTATGATTGTGGCTAGATTGTGACTTTTAATAGCTCTGAGACACATATGTGGACTGTATTCTTGTGCAATTCGGTATAAGGAAAGCTGGTTTTACAGGTCTAGATTTGTGCTACCCTTGCTGGGCTGTTTGCTTTTCTGGTGTTACAGTGAAGTAGTGCAATGGTGAATCTGGCCCTGAATATTTAACCAGCAGAAATTGTTGAGCAGTAAGTAAAAAGTGTTGTTGGAAAGAGGTGTTGGAAATGTGTCTCCAGTGTACATTGAGAAGATCACACATTTAATCAACGTTGCCTCAGAAAGCATTGTGTTACTTCTAACCAACATCACTCTGGTTTCATTTGTATGATAGACATACATTTCTTCGCATGATCAAATGTTATATATTAAAAAAAAATTCAAAAATCCTAATATGCTTCCACTATCTAAAGGTCAACTGAATACCCTAATATATTAAAGTGCACAAATCTCCTAGGGGTACCACAGCAAAGCTGGGGGTTATGTTTAAAGAGGAAATAGATTACATCTCTTTTATCAGTTCTTATGTTTGCTGCTATTTTGTTGCAGCTGTGGTAATGCAGCAAATATGGCCACTGCTACTCTGTTGAAAGAGGATCTTTATAAATTCCAGTTGTCAACATGAAATCAATTCTGCTATGGGCAAAAGAGTGTTTCATCATTCCAATATTTGCACTCAGCTAAACCATATCCACAGGCTGTATGTGTCTTCATTTATTTATTTATTTGGAACTGGAAGTACAACACATTTTCAGCCCAGCACTATGGATCTGTGGCAAAATTGCATAAAGGTCCTGCAGTGGGTTTTTCTGAGTAAATGGGTCCTTTGATTTCAATGAGAGAACAAAGCCTCTAACTGATGCACTGTGGGTTCAATCTGAGCCATGCTTCCTAGTCAAGGAACAAATGATATATCATTAATTAAAGACAAAAAATGGGAAGAGAAATGATGATTACGTATCCTGACATTCCATAATGATTTTTTTCTGTGTCTTACACCTATGGTAAATAAGCCAAGCACTCAGTAGCAATAGGGGGAAAAAAAGCACCTTCAGTTCACAATTTCTTTTTCTATAGTCTTTCTTCTTCCAGTGAAAGTGTCTATAAAATTTTTAAAGGAAAGTAGGTTGCTAAAATGTACTTAATTTGCCATGATAGATTGAGTCCATGCTTCAGTGACTGTAATTGAATCTGTGACCTATTTCTTTAGTAAAGTAGAAATAGTCTCTTGGGTTTTTGTCACTACCATCTTTTAATGAAATTCAAAAAGACTGTCAAAATGTCTACACTTTTTCCACTAGTTGTTAATGTTATTACTTTACAATTTGTTACTTTTTAATTAATCTTAATAAATGTGTACACAGTCTACCTGGCAGTTGGAAATGGTAGACATCAATTCATCACTGTCACACTGTAAAGCAAAATTAACAGGACAGAAAGGGCATTAAAAGCAATAGAATATCTAGACACATATTGGTTCTACTTAAATATACTTTACTTTATATCTCTAATTTACAGGCTCTGTATATTACAGCAGCCCCACTCCCACAGCTAAAGTCAAAGGATCTGTCAGCATTTTAATCATAACCCCGGACTGTTTCCAGGACATTGCAACTCAGCCTTGGGAATGAATTTGGTCGGGAGAATCCCAAGGCCAGGACCACCCCGCTCAGCCACCCATTTCCTTCACCAGAATATACTGCCACTACGTTCCAGCCATTTAGAATATCACACCATGAGGACCTGAGATGTGACCCAAGGCTTGTGTGATGTCCTGACCCCACTCTAGGGTGAGATAAACCCTACTTTTCCCACTCAACATTTCCAACGGGAATGTAACAGGCAAGCGGGTCAGAAAGGGGGAGCTTTTCCCTAGTCCCCCAGTCCTGACAGATGGGAAAGCAGAGCAAAGTCCAGACATGGCCGTAGTGTCTTACCAGGTGCTCTTTAGCTTATTTCTGATATGTTGGGGCCTCTAGGAAAAGTCACTCTGTCATTTCTTCCCTCATCAGGGATTGGGATGCCACTAGCTTGATGTCAGTTTGGAGCTGGGAATGATTTTACAATCAGATGCAACGTTCTCCTCAGGTTATGTTTAAGCCTGTAACTACGTAACATTTGATTTATGATCAATATTACAGCTGCACGTGGACAGGGCTGGGGCTGGCATTCACAACAGAGGGGGTCTTCAACAGAGCAGCAGAAAGCAGCTCCCACAGCTGGGGATAGTTTCCTCATTGGGTAATGATAAAGGAGATATTATTCATGTAAGACTGAGACCTATAAAAAGCTGAAATTCTGTCCAGATCGCTCTCATCCTTGGGGCACACAGTCAGAGCACCCACGGTCCCTTGTCACAAGTACAGGGGTTTTGCCCACTGCACACCCCTGTCTCCTGCTGTGGACGTGCAGCAGAAGCTTTTTCTGCTGGTGTATACACTAGCATCAGACTCACGGACAGAGAATGCTATATGAACCAGCTATTTATAATTCAGGTATGATCTGCTCTCCCACACAGCCTCAGTACAAAGTAATGTGAGTCACACTTACCTGAAACCTATCACTAGATTTTTATATTTTAAAAATGAAGCTCTCGAGGGTAGAAAACAAAGAGCAAACAAAATAATCCTAGATCTTGATTTTTACTTTAAAAACTCAACTTCGACACTTAATCATATTCCTAGTTCTTTCGTCTCCTCTCTCTCTCTTTGCCTGCCTCCATCCTACAGCTTTTTGCATCAGCAGTCAAAATCAAGAGTAAAGAAGCCACAGGATAAAGGGCCTAACTCCGGAAGGCCACCTCTGTGCCTTCTTTTGGGGGAAAACAAACTAAGGGAGCTATAAGGGCACCAGATCACACTTTTCTGTTTTCAAGTCACACGGGTGCTGCCACAGCTGGCTGCTGGTGCAGTTTAAAGCCCGATGCAGGGCACAGATGGGTTTCAGCTGGCCTCCCATGGTCTGGGCACACAGGTCGGACTGGAAAAGGTACCGTGCAGCCGACAGGTAAGCTGCTGGGCACGACACCATGGGGAAGCCGACCTCACCACTACCTATGATCCAGTTGACCTATTTCTCAAACAAGCGAAAGGCTTTGTTTCCACTAAATTGGAATTTTTAGTGAAAATTAAACCACCCAACAACCCAACTTCAAAGGTCTACAAAGAGATGGTGCCTATTTTGAAAGAGAACAGATTTTTGGATTTAAAAGTGCTATATCTCTCTATATACACACTACTACATAGCGATGGTACATTTTTACAGAGGAAATATCATTGATAAGGATATCCAGCATATGGAGTCACTAACATGATGGACTATAATGGCTTGAAAGCAGTCATTATGTTCCATTAGGATACACAAACAAAACAGATTCCCTCAGCAGACCTTGGTATGCTTCAAAGCTATTATACTCCAGAAGAACTGAATCTGCATTTTAATTACTGTAAAGTTGCTTGGGCTTTACACAATCTACTGGATATTATCCTCCTAAACATAATAAGGATTTAACAAAGAAAGGTCATTAAAAATTAAATAACAATATAAAAGTCCACTTGCTAAATTTGAGGTTAAAGATATTTTCTAAAGATATCAGCAGCTAGACAGAGACAAATTTTCAAAGGGTTACAACCTAACCTCTATTTTTGTGAGCGGTTTTCTATGCACAAATAACGGGCAAAAAGGCAGGCTTCGGTGCCTTATTACCTGATGACTAGGTACACTCAAAGACTTAGAAATTTTCCTTCTTATCTGCAATTGCCATCAGGCCTGCAATTTTGTAAATGCATCAAACTTTTATTTTCTTTAGAAAAGGAGATTGTACAAGGAAAGAGTGACTGATGTGTTGATACCAAGTAACGCTGTAGTGGCTGAGACATCAGAGACCTGACATTCACCCGATGTTTTGAGCCAACTAGAACTGCCTGCTTGATGTTAAGTCAGGTTCATAAACTTCCACATTTGCCATTATTAACATCTTACATAAACATAACATGTACCCTTCATCCAAACCCAAGCACAACTGAAGCATTAACAAATAAATTCTTGGCAAGCTTCTCCACTAAGTCCAGAAATGGCTAAAACGTGTAATGCTGGGGCTGCATCTAGAGATTCTCGTGGAGTTCCCAAGATATTTCTGGTAGCTTAGAAAAGCCTTTTCCAGACTTTCTGGCTTACCCCCACCCCCTCACCCCCCCCTCCCCCATGTAGTCCTTCAGTTCTCTAAGATCACAGATCCATGCCCTGAGTCAGAAAAGCACTTAAGCTAGCAAAATGTATCTCTTGGATGATGGAAAAACCTTAGATGCACTTAATATGTTTTCATGCGGGGAGGAACAGTGCACAAAAGGTCTAGTCCAAAAAAAGCCTTTTAGTGGCTGCTTAAACTTTAAATACTTCAAATAGATTTGCATACAATTTTTTAAAAAGGCTAATGGCTCATTATGTGATGAGAGGGTGCTATTAAGACATAGAAAGGATGGTTACATGAAAGTTATTAATTTCAAAGAACTGAAACTATATTTGTCAAGAAACTTTTTTTTTTTTTAAGATTCTATTGCAGGAATATTAAAATAATCATCTTATTAGTGCCCTTTTCCAAAACCTAAGTTACTAAATTAATATTTAAAGTCATATTCAAAAGATGGGATTGGACTTCTTGGAGCTCAGAGCATGCCAGTCCCTACAGGACACAAGGACGCTGAGATTACCTGCTTTAGAGTCTGCACTGAAAGATGGGTCACCCAGCTAGTTTCTGCCCAAAACCAACTAAACAACAAAAAAATCATTTTACACCAGATTTTTATATGTAAAACATTTTTCAAAGTAAATAAAACACAAGACACTAGCTATGCATGAAAAAAAGAGACTAAAACTCTGTCAAAACAGTTTGTATATATTCCCCACATAGCTCTGAACAACAGTATATTAGCCATCAATCAATACATTAAGAAGATGAAGTCAGATTTTTGCAATCTTCAGATTTTTGAAGGAATGTTTAAATCATGGTCTTCCTGGCATACTGAAAGTTTTCAGCTCATTGTTACTAATTTAACAGAAATGGACCAACTGCATCAAAAATAAACCTAGAAGCACAGGATGAAATCAGACTAAAATGATGGCAGCAGAATTCTGAGCTTACAAGGAAGACTGACAACATTATTAAATTCCAGCTTTATCTTAGTAATTTTATCTAGATTCCAGTCTCACCAGGCTTTGAACATACATAAATTAAGTCTCCTGAGCGGAAACCGATACATACTTACATAAAAATGTATATAAGTTAGAAAACCAAAATAGTGGCAAGAATAAAAAATGCCAGATTTCTTCATCACTTCTAGAACCATCCTGTAACTGTCTAGAAGAAATGCAAAGGAAGGAGAACAGAAGGGCCCGCACCAGTGAAGGGTGCATGGGGTCACTTTTCTTGAATTATGAAAATCCAAATGCATGTAATTATGGATCTGAACAGCTTTTACCAGCCTTTGAAAAGATAGCAAGGTAATTCAAGAAATGGAAATGAATCAGAGTACATAACGGAATTGTCTACAGAACACAAATGCCATGGCTACAATTTCCAGACAGAGGGGACAAAAGGGAGAAATGAATTCTTAAAAATAATGGCGGTGAATTACAGCATAAACATTAGCATTTTTATATAAGATGAATTAGTGATTATCTCTGGATATCATTCTGCACCACAGAGTTCTAAAGCACATCCATAGCCCCTTTGGAAGAGCCCCATGTGTATTTCAATATTGTACCGCTGACCTCGGTGAAAGTAAAAAGATATCAGGACCTCCAAGAGCCCTACTTAGCAGTTCTAGGGAAGGGTGGAGGGCCTTTCATTTGTTTTAAACAGATAAGAGTTATTTATTTCAAATATATATTTAGAACAGATGAAACATGTGCCTTGGGCTGGAAACTGCAGCTTATGTGATTGTGGAAGAACAGAGATGGCCATGATCGCATGGGTAAATCCCCAAATTAAACCCTCTCACATCCAGTCTCCTGAAAGTGCAAACGAGCAAAGAATGAAGTTGATAGAATAATCATACTACATTGCATAATGATTTTCAAATTTCGCATGTATATAAAAGCAAAAGCCAGAGAATGCATCTAGATTACAGTAAATCTTCCAGTTAAAGTTTTTCTTCCTTTTACAGACTTTAAAAGTCAGGCTAGGTTCCATACTACAAGAATTTCAATGGAAGGGTGAAATATTTTCATGCCTCGCAATGGATAAAAAACCCCGTTTGGCAGATGGTCAAAAGTTTAGGAAAAGCAGCACAAAGCACAACATGATGAAAAGATGCCTCAGAGCGCTGAAACAGAACAGGAGCTGGGAAAGGTCACTCACAACAGTAAAACCACTGAACATTTTAACCACAGCCAAGTTCTCCGTTGCTCTGAGCTTTATTTCACTTAGTCATTTTTGCCAGGGCAAAATGGGTGCAAATCATTGTTCAAATACTATTTCATACCCACTTACACTACCATTAACTATCACTTCAAGGTACATGGCAGTAGCTTATCTACTTTGAGATTTGCAGCAGTTACAAACCTTTGGGTCAGTGGGAACGCATCTTTGCAAAAATATTTTCAATTAACCTGTACTTTACACAGAAGTTGACATTTGCAGAGAAATAGGGGGGGGAAAGGTTCTTTCAAGCATTATAAACACTATTTATGAAACTGTACAAATATTTTTACTGCAAAAGCCCTCCAAATGCCACCACTCACATCCTGGAATAGGCAAGCAGAGTAAATACAACTCCTCAATCAAATTCCTTTTTGAAACAGTGATTTAGGGTTGATATCAAAGTCACAGGGAATCAGATTCAGAAAGAATTGATTGATTGATTTTTACAGACATTCCAAAAGATTCTAATTCTTAGAAGTGTCATTAAGAGCTTTCATTGTTGTGATCTGGAGATCACCACAGAAAATTCCATTGGGAAAAATCTCAGAGAAATCAATGGGGAGTTTTTTCATAGGCAGATACCACATCCGCAGCAGAAAATCTTTTTACATCTTAGAGAGGCATATAACTGAACAGGTTTCAATTTTACTTGAAATAAATATTTTTGTTGCATTCAAAACGTAGTTTGGACAATAGCATAAGTGAAGTCATGTTTTCATTCTACATTGAATTTTAAAATAAATTGTACTACTCAGAAAATGCAGCAACAAAATATTCCTGTATTCATTTAGAATAACAGCTAAATCTATTCTATTAATTCTAAGGAAATTTAACTCTATCTTCTTTCATTTCCATTTATGACTACAACAAAGCCAAAGTGAAATGGCAAAATTTAGTTTAAGTCTAGCTCATGACTTGCCCCAAACCCCCAGCCCAGACAGAAATAAGAGATAGTCGGGCTGCACTGTACTCTACATGTCACTCAACCATCCTTTAAATTTCTCAGATAATAAAATTTCTCAGAATAAAAGCAAGGTTAACCTCATGGAAGTCACTTCCACTTTGTTCATGAAGGAGACAAATGGATACTTGCTTGCCTTCCTGTATCATTATACATACCATGAGGATTATTCACACCACAAATACCATTTTGATGTACTTGCATTAGTTTTTTGTTCTATCAAAACTGGAATACTTTAATGTCAGATATCACATTAACTGTAAGGAGTACATATCCCCTAAGACTTGGGGAATGTACTGCATTATTTCCTCCTTTTACGTCCACTAAATAAGTGATAGTCCCAAAAGCTGACTCAACACTTGAATCTACCTTTGAAGTTTGTTTCTTCTACTACTTGACAGTGTGCCTTTGTTGCATGCTGAAAAGTTCCTTCTGTCTCTGTGGTATGGTTTTTACAGGGTTTGGTCTCACCAGCATTTCTAACAAGTCTAACAATACCAGTAAATTAAGTCTAGTAATTAATACTCATTTGAGAAAGAACTTTCTGAAGTTCTCCAAGACCTGCACCAGAAAGAAAAAGTGCAATGCAGCGCAGCAATATCTATTAAGTGTCTTTGTTAAATATCTCATCTTAGTGTGTGCAGAAAACACTTTTTAATATAAATAAATTGAAAGGAACGCTAATGGGGAGAAAGCAATCCTAATTTTACCTATGTGATGCTGAGTACTGCCTGAAATGACCATTAATGCTCAGAGAGAGTATTTTGGCACTACATCAGATAGGCCAGCAGAAATTTCATCTTAATGGTCAATAGCACTTTAAATGAAAATACATTATTTATAATTAGCAAAGGAATAGGGAACTATTCAGAAAACAGTGCTGCAACATTGTTGGTTTTTTTTCCATGTTATGCTCATGGCTTAAATTCTGTGCGAATCAATAAATAAATAAAGAATTAGAAGAGGAACAGGGAAGGACAACATGGATAACTGAAAGTTTTTGTAGAAGTGCAGTGGTAGATAAAAGCCTATAAAATCCTGTGACGTGGAAAGATGAACAGAGAATAACCATTTCTTTCTCTCTCTTCCTATCCAGCAACCAGACAGCATGAAAGGAAATCAGCAGAGGATATATTCAAAGCAAGCAAAAAGTATTTCTTCAAGTTATCCACAGTTCAGCTGTGGATGTCTTTCACGCAGGATGCTGTAGAGGCCAAAAGTCTACCTAGGCTCAAGGAGCAATTGGGAGAAATTCTCACCATTGATTGCTGATGCACACAGCAAGAGCGAGAGACCACCTATTTTTCAGGACACCCTTGCTCCCAGATCACTGGAATCTGGGGAAGGACTCTGGAGGAGTACTGCTATGGGCTTCTCCAGTCCTTACACTTACATTCTTTGGCACCCTTCATGTCAGGGACACTGGGTTACAGGGATGTTAGTCTGGCACCACACAGCTGCTCTTCTGCTATGCAGTGCCAAGCACACTTGGATTGCCTTTTGCAAATGGAAATATTAGAGATACGAACTGTAAAGATTGTTACATGCAATGAACTCACTGGGCAGCAGGTAAAAGACAGATATGCTATAAATCACAGCAATTATGTTTTCCGCACAGGCTGCCCCTCTTCCAGCCACTGCGGATACACACTAACCACTGTACACTTAAGGTTTGCTTTTGCCACCCCCACTATAAAACAAATATATAGCTTTCATATCAGAGTCACACCCAAGCTTCTACGTCCTAGTTTGAACCTAAGAATTGAGGAGTAGCTCATTACTTTTATTTTTACAAATCCTCAATGTTGGTTATGTTATGTGACAACATAGTTCTTTATCAACTTCAGATTCTTGAAATTGTCAGTTCTGAAGCAGCTGTTCAGTTGTATACGTAGAACATTAGTTGTGAGAAAAAATTGAATTTGTCACAGAGTAATTTCAATAGCTGCAACGAAGAAGAATACAGAATTCTCCTCCATATATTTTCTTGTGTACTGGACAAATCATGATAATATATTTATCTTAGTGTGATTTTGATGATGCTCAGTAACTAATTTCAGAGTGATATGCCATAAAGAACCAAATTTTAATTGTATCCTGCTTGCTTCTCCTTCCTGTGTAGTTAGACCTTCCTTTAAGCTTCATTTTTATATAAAAAAATGAAATTACACCCAAACCCTCACTTTCCAGGTTTAGTTTCTCTCAACCTCCAGCAGAATGATGAGCACCACCTCTATGGAACTTCATTCTCATCACTGAACCATGTGAAACAACAGTCTCAGCTCTGAACAAAGCAGCACTATTCACCTGCACCCTACAAGTAAGGCCAGACATAAATGTATAAGCAGACAGGGAATACTCAGTGCGTTGAATACTTTCTCAAAAACTTCAGTCTGTCCTTTCCTGCCCAATCTGGTTTTCTGTTTTTCTGTACAGGGCAGGTACCAGAGTGACTTGCATTGATACACTTAGAGGAAATTTCCATAGCAAATGAGTAACTGAAGTTCAGACACCTGGCTATTGCTGTGTGTTTAATGGCGCTTGTCTGCTCTTTTCCTGGGTTATACAGTGCCACAAGGAAGTCTTTGTTTTGAAAAGGGGCAAAATTTTGCTGTTAACTGTAACTGTATCTTTAGAACTTTCTCCATGTTTTGTAAATGCTCCTCTGAACTCCTCCAACTGTTCGTGTATCATGCAAATATCAGGCAACACCATCTACCTCTTGCTGTACCTCATCTGGTTTTCTCTGAAACGCAGCAGGTGCACTGGTCAGCCCATAAGGAAGGCTTTTGTACCTAAACAGCTCCTCATCCACGTTCCCTGCCAGAGGATTGTTTCTGCTGTGGCTCCAGGGCCCCAGGTGGCAGGGATGGAACAGCTGAGGTAGAGAAACCCTGCTCCCGCTACCAGCCTCTTAAGTTCATAAGCCAATTGCCCAAATTCCACTGGCCAAAGTGAACCTAGGTTTTAGTCTGGCTGATTTTAAGTAATATCCTTTTACCAAGCCCTCCTCTATACTAAATACAGTATGAGTCACTAGCATGTCACGGCCTCCATTAAAATTCAGATGGCAGCTTTCTGCCCAGCAGCGTGGAAGGACACAAATGCATGAATTCCAATGGAAAACACTTAAAAAGATAAGGTACTGCACACACACATCACCTTTGTTGTATATGTAAAAAGGTGGGTTTTTTTCCAAAAAACATTTAATTCTTTTTCTTGGACAAACTACCAGAAATCACAAACATTGTTACTCCTCTATCTTTTCCTGTTTTCAATGTCATGTCACTTAAGCAAATACAAATAAGTGGATATGCTACTCTTCCTCTTCTGCAACATATGATTTTGTTTAAGTACACAGTATCCTAACCATGCTTCCAAACAGAATGCAGTTTCTAAGCCTATACAGCTCCTTCGCTGTCATGGAATAAACTTTATAGATCCCAACTGCTTTGTTTTATCTTGGTAAAGGGTTTACTATAGTAGCATCAAACCCACCCTTCCCAGTCATATTAACATGCAAGCAGGTTCAAGATGTATGTCCGCTCTAACTACCACGTGATGCTCCTAAGTAGTAGAAAATTGGCTCCACAAATTTTCTTTGGTCCTGTATCTTATTTCCCTCATTCTTGTAACAGCCAGTCTTCCCTGTTTGTTTTGAAATATCCATTATGATTTTTTCTTTTCTGGGTTCAACAAGTGCTGCCTCCGTGGTACATCCTGATGGGAGTTCCTGCATGCAAGCATTTTTCTTCCTACCTCTAGTTGGTTTGCTACTATCCCACCCCTGAATTTATAAGTTCCCCCAAAATGCCAAAACAGCATATATTGTCTGATTATTTCAGAATTGACAAAAAGAGAGTTGATTTTTAGGATGAAGTTTTGTATTCATCCTTTAAATTATTTGTGGTAGGCATATAACAGTCTTACAGACACTTCTATGCTTTAATATTTCATCTTATCAAATTGTTATACATAAACACAAAACATTCAGCAATTAAAAGTACTTTTCCCCAGCTAATTTAAGAAAAATGGTCCTTTGTGTGGTCACACTTTCTATATTATTTTAATAAAATAATATGCAAGTTTCTGAATATATATTACAGTATCTACCTTTCACTCATCACACTGGAACTTGTTCATGGTTCTACACATGAATATTTTATTTTTCCCTCTTCTTCTCTTTTAAAATGTTATTGCAGGTGTCAGCATTCCCAGTTGTGCTGTATGTAGCAAACCCTACTTCTCCAAACAAACTTAAAACTATAAACAAATTCCTTGCTACAAAGGTAAAAGAACCAAACTGGCAACATTTTGTTACATTGAACCTAAAACAATAAACATCTGAAACACTATTATAAAAAAACCCACCTCATCAGCATCTTGTAACCAAAACATTTGCTTCCCTTTAGCAAAAGGACAAAATGAGGCAGTTTTTGCCATTAGAATGACAGTACGGGTTTTTTCTAGTCATGATAGTCCATAAGTGCATTATGCTTCTGGGCTTATTTTAGCAATCAGGTCACTAGCATCTGTGAACATGCATTAAGTTTGTGCAAACAACTGTGTTTGGAGGTCAAGCTAATTCACGTGTGCATACACATGAATAATGAGCTATTTGGCATTGTCCACCCATGAATTCCCTGCTCATACATGGAAATAATATTAATGAAATATAGGCATGCACCTGCGTGTTACCTAACGCCTGATGGTCAGGTTTTGCTTCTCACCACCACTTCACAAAACAACCAAATGCGGTTGTTGTTAGTTCGTGTCCTCAGTAATATCACTCTGGATTGATACTGAGAATGGAATTTGTTTCTTCTCATGAAAAGTAGTTGTAATCCTTGAGAATGAAGCTTAATTGCATTTCTTTCAGAAAAATATTCACTTCCAACTAGCTGTCTCTCAGGATGAAAGGGAAAAAGCTAAATATTTTCTCTACAGGAAGCTGTATCTTTAACTTAAATAGAAAGGTTATTCCATCGATTGGTCCTTAAAGCTATTTTTTGGCAACACTATACAAATAATAATTTAGGTCACAAAATTGTTTAACTCAAAGCTATTTTTTGGCAACACTATACAAATAATAATTTAGGTCACAAAATTGTATTGTGTCTGCATTAAGTAATAGTTAGACCTGATATATACAACTATGGACAATAAAACCGTCGTTTTGAAAAGACAATTGGATTACATTGAACTGAATTCTCCCCTTGAAACTAGACAAGGTACTTTGTAAGAAACAGATACTACATTTAATTCTGGTGAAATGTAATAATTAGGTTTGCAATTGCCATGGAAATTCTAAAGGAAGCTATGCAAATTAATGACTAAAACAAGTGGTTAGTACAAAAAGACCAACAGCCTCAATAAATCACATTCTCCTACATACTGGCGAGTCGTAATAGTTTTCCTAACCAAAAGAGTAATATGCATAGATCTATCAAACATACTCTAGACCGCGTGATACAAGTGACAAAATACGGATGCAGGGGCAGAACTGTCCCCATTGACTGTCTGGACAGCCTGGCTGCACATTATCACCAGCAAAGCCAAAAGCAACTGGTTCCTTCCTTTCTGCCAGACAGCAGGAAATAAATGCAATCCTGAATAAAGACAACTTAACGTAAAAACTGTCTATCCAGGACTGAACCTCTGGATTCACGTATACAATTGCATTAATCCAGGCATAGCTCTGCATACTTCTTTTTTGATCAGAAAACTATTGTACATATGTTCTTATCTGAAACACGTGTGGGACCTTGTTACAGGCAAGAAAATGAGTGTCATCGCATTTACAAAATTACATTCTTCCTTTGCTGCAGCTTAAAAGGGTTTTTATTTACACTTTCTGTGGTGTTTTCTCATGTTTTTGAATACTATGCCATTTGTCCCCATTGAAATAAAGACTAATATTAAATTCATTTTCAGCCAACACTATCAAATGAAACAAAAATAGTTAATGGCTGTAGTATAAATAACAGTAAAGAGTAGATAATAGGAGGCTCTCAACAAATTTGATTTTTTTTTTTCCCCAGAGATGATCAGTTTCACATTTTTGCAGTTATTTGTCACTATTTGCATAATGACTCTAGCTACAGCTTTTAGTCTAGGCAGTTTGTATGTCAGGACTGGCTTAGGCAGCAAACAAACAAGAAAGATCTCTCCTAATACACAGAGCATATCTGAACCTGGTGAGTCTCAAAAGATGAGCAAAATCCCCAAATTTCTAATATGATTCTGGATTAGACTTGTGCAAATACATTTTCAATTCCTCCTCTGACTTCTTGTTCAGAGAAGAAATTCTCTTGAACTCAGCGTGAGGAAAATACATGCAAATGAATCTGCAGAAAGTCCAGTGCTGTTCAACTCAAAGCTCCTACATACAGAGCCTGGAATTTGCTTGCTTTTCAAGCCTAAACATAAAACTAAAATCGCTTTTCTTGGCTTAATCCTCTTATTTCAGCAACTTATCAAGAACTACTAGTGGTGCAAGAGAAACTATGCACTGCCTTTGTCCTCACTGCAGTTTCTTTGGTAACGCTGTGTAGAACAGCACCTTCCATGTTCATTTGGACAGAAAATACATCTTTGCTACTGTGCACTGCAGCTGAACAGAGTATATCTAGATAAGACAATAAGGTAATTATTTATGACAAGATAACAACATGCTAAAGGAAAAAGAATGCCAAAACCAAGCTGGGAATTTATTTTTAAAGCAAAAGACTATTACTTCATCAAAAACTATAGTTTGGTTTAAATAACTATTGAACAACTTGTTTCCTTCACAGAAGGGGGGAAAGGGAAGAAAGATGAATATCCACAAGTGCTTGGACTGTCATTAAGACACATAGTTGATTCGCTTTAATGGATAACAAATTTAAACTGTTCTTTACAGTTGAATACATTAATATGTTTGCCAGTCCTGTCTATGGAAACAAAAGTCATACTGAAGGAGAGGTAAACTGAAAAATAGGGTAGTTACTGATCAATAGGCAGTGACAGAATAGTGACAGTTGTTCATTCAAGCTTTACTGAAACACTGTATTCTAACCTGTTTGGGATATCCACATATGCTATACCTTTGCAACTTATTTAACCTGAAATGTGTGGCATTCCTAAGCATATAATTTAGGGGGTTTATTTGCTAATCATCACAGTTGTATATGAAATGAGAACATAGTACCAAAAACCCTGGAGTTTAGTAAGTCTTTATAAAACTTCCTTTTTCTGAGATGTACACTGTGTGCTGAATTTTACACTTCATTAGTCTTACATCCCTACCATCTACTTGGGTTGCTTGAAACCAGAGCAGAATGTAGTCCATGATCTAAGGAATACAGTCTGGTATTTTTAAAGATTCCTTCATTCTCACCTAAATACTGTAATTTAAGAACTTCTGAATTTCCTATCAACACTACCAGCATATAGGTCTACCTAGGAGTAGAATACGTGTTAATACAATTACAAAGTATTTACAAAGTAGAAGGGGGGAAAAAGCCACATTGACATGTTGTGTCAGCTTTGAGAATGTGCTAGATTAAATGGCTAACTAATAATATCTTATAAAGAGTACTAGCAAAATCTAAAGAGAAAAATTAAAAATTCAGTGTAAACTGAAGACCTGTTTTACTCGCTCTGCAGAAGCCCATTATCGGTCCATTATATCTACTGTCAAAGAAACACTGGAAAGTGTGGGACGTGGTCTCTTTTACACTGTCACAGTTACCAAAACAAGCACTGACTTCCCTGCACATCTGGCTGCAGGAAGAGATTTCATGCTTTGAGAATATAAAGGAACTGTTAGGCTGACCATTTTTAGAAGTTCCTTGGAGATTAAGCTTCAAATCTACAAGAAAAAGTTACAGTAATAGTGAATGTGAATTGCAAATTAACGGTTTTTAGCAGCTCTGTGATTTATCACATGATGCCACAATTTATCATAAGGTTATCAGTACCAGGCATGTACCTCAAAAGTACACAACGTGGACACATCTTACAAGTTTTATATCAGTAATGACTAGGACAGCAGTCTATTTCTAAATAAATAACTGTTCAAAATGCTATGAAATCAATCACTGTAATTTAACACATTAGGGCAAAGATACTATGCAGCTGGGACGGCATTAAAACAAACTCGTTAGAATGTGCAGTGATGAAACTATATAATGAAAGGACAAAGGTTTTTCTATTGTTCAACTAATCCTTTTTCATTAGTAGAGCTACCATGACTGTGATATTTAACAGTTGTATGTCACTTTAAATTTTCAAAAACTGTGTAACATTCATTATAAATGAACATTAATAATACACCTCTGCCTAAAGTATTTAAGTATTTATTAACACTACTTCACAGGCACAGAAACTAAGATAATCTCAAGTTTCAAACTTCAAATGCTTAAATTTAGGTACTAAAACCTGTATTACCTTTACATTATTTTCAAAAGCTCTAAGAACCAAAACTACAACTTGAAATTTAGAGGTTATGCAGGTCTCGGCACATCTGAAGATCAGGCTATTTATTCAGGAGTCCCGGGTAGCAGTGCAGGTCTAGGTCATCAGCCCAGGCTGGCACAAGGTAGGACAAGTACTGATTTGTGATTCACGTTGCTTAATTTCAGCCCTGTAGACACTTCATGTGCCCAGTTTAATTATCCATGATATATCTGCAGTCAACAGGAACCGAAAGATGCCGTCAGTTTAGGTCATTCTATCCTAAGAGCTGCATCTAATCTAAGTGGGATGGAGGAGGGGGAAAAATATATATATATATGGAACAGTTTACAGTGGTCATCTATAAGCCACAGGAGGCAAATGTAACCTAAATGTGCAAGCTGTCCACGACTGCCTGTGCATAGCATCAGTTCAAAACCAGCAAGGGCTAGTACGTCCTGAAAGACTTGTGAGATCAGACTGCCACTACAGCAAAACAGTTCAAAGGCTGCGCAGGGGTTACGTGTCTCTCTCCAAACTGCTTGTTTATTCCAGCTGCAAAGAGCTAAAATAGTTCCTCTGTGAGACACTATTTATTTTAGTAGCTTACTATTACAATAAAGAATTATTCTGCAAAGGATGCTTCATAATTAATCTTCTAAAAGCTGCACAACACAATGCTGTGCAGAAGAGTCCCTGAAATATACGATCCAGTGTCCATGTAGAAATAGATAAAACGCTCGGGCATGGATTTATCCACACAACATGTTCTTCCAATCAGGCATATAAGTTTTAAAATCTACATGGAGATTATTAAAACTACTATGAAAGAGGTTGATTATTTATACATAATCAGTTCCCATTGAATTCAAATTACTTTCAGTAAAGCATTGATGCAGATAAAATACTCTAAATGTACAGAATATTAAGCTAATGTTTATATTAAAAAACTGCTTTCAGGTGAAAATGTGCTTAGTGAAGCACAACCCCCATAGTGCCTTGCAGAATATTAATGCTCAGCAGATCACAAGATGACAACAAGTATTGCTATGTAAAAGCTTGAGGTGGGATAAAAGGTAGCATTCAGATGACAAGGCTCAACAAAAGAAATGTGCAAACACATGGGGTGTGATACTATTGAGATGTAAATGAGGTTAGAAATATATGGAATCAAACCCGCTTAGAGTCAGGAGTGTCTTGTAAAACAGGGACAACAGCATGTTTAGCATGAGCAGCTTCAGCTGACTTGTATGCCCACTAGAATTTGCATAAAGATCTACCTAACTGTGAGAGGCAATAAGGGAATAGAAATATTTTAGGGGAATTATAATGTGACTCCTACTAGAGAAGGATGCAAACCAGCCTACCTGAGCAACCTCTTTTGGAGGCTATAGGATCTGGGACTAGAGTCAAAATGTCAGGTTCAGGCTAAGGTCTGGTCACTGTGGAGAAAACCAAAAACACAGAAAGAAGGCTGAAGACTGCAGGTTTTGTCAAGTGAACCTCTAAGGGACACTAGTACATGAGTGTGTTTCTTATACAAACAGAGAGACAAAGTAACTCTTCCCCTGAAATTGAAAACACAAGTTAATACCACCCTTAGGAGCTCCGATACCAAACCCACTACTAGTCATACTCCTAAACACAAGTTTGTCCTCATCCTTGCTTGGCTGGCAGAGGAAATAAAGTCGTCATGGACAGCTTGAGCTCATGTTGCTCAGTGCAGCAGAAGTGAAGAGTCACTGTCTGTGTGATCCTGTCATCATCAGCACAGAGCAGGAGGAAGACAACTGGAGGAACTGTAGCTCTTCCACCAAACTCGATTGCCTACGCAACTGGGTGGCAATGACAACCTGTTGCTCCTAAAATAATGACCTAAATTAGTTCACTCTCAGAACTGATAATCTAGGTAACTAATCTGAATTACTTGTCCAGACTCTCTTAATAACCTATACAGACAAAGATAAAAAAAATAAAAGATGCATTTTGTACTATTCTAAGCAAGCATAAACTGTTACTGCATTTCTCTTCCACTTCTCATGGTGATAAACACTTGGTCTAAATTGTATTTAAATATATATATTATATAATTATATAAATTATAACAGGTTTTTACTGTCTTCACTATACTGCCCATGGGTTTAAGGACTAACAATCCCTCTTTGGAAAGAGTCAAAGGAACAGAAGATTTTATTACACTGGTAAAACTACGTGATTATTAGGTATACACTACTTTTGACAGGTTTAGCAATAGAGCTCCATCTACCTAGTAAATATATCCCAATAGTAATCATAAGTTCTCATATCTGATTCAGATTTTACTCAACTATTTCTAAAGCTCCTATCTACATTGATGAAAATGTGCTTAGGATATGCCTCTCCAGCTCCACCATTTAATAGAGAGCCTGCACTATTTCTTTCAGACCAAAAATTGGAACTGCTGTATTATGTAAATGTTATTGCTCCAAACAAAAGATTGGTGTTGTCCTAGTAATTAACTGTCTGGTTAATTAGACCTCTTTCCCTTTGCTCAGCAACCTGCATTCATGTGCATATACAGGCTGTTACAAAAATAAACTAATAAGCTTTACATTGTCTGCACAGAATTGCTAGGAGATTGGCAATAACAAAAAAATTAAGTCTTACTCTGGAAGCTGAAAATCTATTAAAAATGGAAATGTAGCTTTTCTCCAAGAAGCAGAAATCCAATGAAAATGTGAATTTTGTCATGTGGAGTGATGGATTTGGAGCACTCAAGAAGGACAAATGAATCATGCTGAGCTGTTAATATCCCTGCCAGTTCGATGGCGTTCCACAAGCATGTGAAACTGTCTTTGTTTGCTTTCCTAACAACCATCTCTTAAAAGATTCTCTGGGAACATAGGAAGCTTCTTTAGTGGGATAATTGTTTCAACAGCTTGGACACTGATTTTTTTTTTTATTATTTTTTTTTTATGAGTAATAGAAGACTCAGATCATTGCTATGGAGTGTAATACTTGACGTCAATGGGAGCACTGACTGTAATGCACAAAGATGATTAAAAAATGATACTCCCACAAGAGCCAAAAGTGGTCTTTATTGGTTCATTTCTATGTCAGTTTTGATGCTGTTCTGAATTTCTACTTTATTTTTTTAATAATAGTAATAATACTTGTATTTATTAGACGGGGTAGTAAAGACTATGAATTATTAAATCTTAACAGAGATAGAATCACTTCAAAGTTACATTCGAGTATTTGGATAATGTGCCCACTAATGCCTTAAAAACAGAAACAGCCCTACACATTTAGGACTTATTTTAAAAAGGTCTACCATGCATCTTGGAATCTAGTCATATTTTACAGAGGATACTGTACAAACATTTATAAAATGTTTATAAACTATAATAATACTTCCTAGCTTAATAAAATTAATCTTTGAAGAAGTGAAAGCTAAAGAGAATAGATTCATGTCTACATGAATCTATTTGGGGCATACATTTTTCAATTGACACAAGTAGATATACAGTTCTAAAAAGTAAATAAAAAATATTTCTTCTAATCTGTCTCATGAGGAACTGCCTCTTCTGCAATAAAACAAACCAATCTCCCACCACATGAGTATGCCACTAAATAACTCAGGGTCAGGGCACAAAATATGAGGGGTAAAAAGACATTCAGTATGTTGAATAAGAGTTCCAAAGACCTTTTATTTTCTTTTTTTTTTTTTTTTCCTCTATCTATATCTTAAAAAACCCTAACCAAATGCAAACATTATTCAAGGTACTTAATGATGCCTTTTGCAAGATACTGCAAAGTAAACGTGTGTGTATATATATATATATATATGCAAAGTTGAAATTTTGAAGAAATACTGTTAGGAAGTGCAAATGGAATCTTCATGTGATGTGGCTTTATTTTTGACGAAAAGCAAACTAATGAAAGAGGAAACATTTCACAATTGTAACATGTTAATTACACAATCAAATCATCTGAATAGAAGATTTAAAAACTGTATTTCTCTTTAATAAAATAGGGGAGTGAGTTTGTTTATTCTGCTGAGGGGTGGGATTTCTGGGTTTGTTTTTTAGAAACCAACACAGCAGCTTGAAATACCACTATGCAGATAAGAAAATAGCAGAAAAAAATTCAGACAGAATAGTTTCAGTCTGAGGAGGTAAAAGAAAAAAAAAAGTATCAAGTATATGGCCAAGAATATGACTTTTGGAGTTAATTATTTAGAAAGAGCTCAAGCTGCTGTGCAGTTCCTATTAATAGTCTGTAGAAATAATACCACTCTAAAGAATGCAGCAGATGGTGGTAGGACTGAAAGCAAAAGCATTTTTGTTCCATGTGCTTCTAACGTTATCTGATCACCCAAGTCCTTAGACATTCTGGTTTACTGAAGGTATCGGTTAAAAAAATTAAAAAAGATCTGATATCATGTTGGGACATGAATCTCAATGCCAAAATGGCACATATTTATTTCCTGTTAATGGCAGATGTATTAAATATGCTCCAGCTAAGGAACAGCACACTCAGGAAATTACATGATGGTCTATCATAAGTTTGGGTACTGATAACAGAAAGAATATATTTCAGAAATGTGCAGATGCCTTATAAGTCTAACATTTTTTATTATTAATGTGTGTACAGCACCATAGATGGCCACTAATGGATATTAAATGATAAATTTGCTTTCTCATTCTCTTTGTTGAGCATTCTGCCCTAGCAAATTTATTATTGTGCTGGGAGCTTCCGTCAAGATCTCGAAGGTGCTTTCTGCAGGTACTTTAAATTGCTAGGGAGTGGGTTGGACTGTGAGATAGTGCTCTTGTGACAGAGGAAAAAGTTCGTGGTCTGCAGAGACAGTTCCCTCCCTACTGCATCTCAGGTGGAAAGGGTGCAGAGCACTGCTCTGCATTCAGATGAGGTCAGGATGACACCCATCTTGCTTTTCACATGTAATAATTTATGATTTCAGTTTGGGAAGTTATGCTTCCGCTCCCCCAGACTGCCACCTCCCTTTATAGCTAGCGGCTTGCCAAACACCTATTGATTTTCACAGTTGCAAGCACCATGATTTGAAGAAGATGTACATAGTAGTGTGCTTTGTGGGAAATGAGTGTGCCTAAACTAGGCATCTTAGTACCAGTATTGGCAGAAGCTTAGCCAGGGCAGCAAGGTCTCAGCTCGGGCACATCTATCCTGATGAGAGCATGACGTTATGTGGTATGAGCTGTATGTAGAGTGATTCCAAGTAGGTTTCCCTCAGCAATGTGCTGACATCAAGCCATCAGCCTGAAACTGCAGAAACTGTGAACTAAAACTAAATCTGTGTGTGACACACTGCAGCATGTATTCATCTTCAAGTGTGATGGGAAGAGCTGAAATCAAAGGATAACTAGTATTCAAACCTCTTGTTGCTACTTTCCCATCACTGTTTTCCATTACCAAGGACTGGATACTTCCTAATTGATGCTTTCAATTCATAGTAATTAATTGTAGCTAGACTTCTTTTCATCTCTTGAAATACATATTATCACAATGGGCTCAAACAGAAAGAGTGTAAAAGCAATCTGTATTACTGCTAAATAATCATATTCACTGGTTTTTATCTTAGCTTTACATGCCTTTCAGCTGCTTTACAAACATTAAAACTCATTTAACATGCTTTTAAAAAATGAGTAAGGTACTATAAAAAGAGCATATTAATGGTTGTACATATAACTTTTTATAATTTCAGTCAGGTTTATTATTTGGTGTACTGTAAATCAAATTAAGTACAAATATTAGTACGGACAATGTATGTATAATTAGTTTTTAATCTTAACTGCCTGAACATGTGTTCATTGTAAAGGAGTAGGCATGGACTTCTGAGCCATATCTGGGCATATAAATGGCACATTTATATGTACACTAATGTAATTTATACATATATGGCTCACACACAACCCTGCGATGACCTAGTTGTGATTTTTAGTAGCTAAGCATACAAAATGTTTTAAAGAACTACTTTAATGAAAATTAGTAACCGGAAACGTAGAGGATGTCATTTTCTGGTTTCTTACAATTCTCTCATCTGAAAATATATGAACAAATTCTCCCATTACAAGTAATATAAGTTGGGGATTTTTTTTTCCCTTTCAACACCTTGAGAAAGTCCTACCGAGACAGAAATTTTACTGTACACTTTAATAAGTCTTTTGTAAACTAGCAAAGGACAGAGGTCACCCAGACAACTGTTCTAGCATGAGAATAAAATGATTATATCCTTTCCAAATAAAGCCATCTCATTGTTATTAAATGTCACAGTTAAAGAGCTTTGAACTACTTTAAGAAATATATTCTATATATGATAGAAAATATCACTGAAGTTCTAAAATGTGTTGTCTTTGCATATATTGGATATGCTGAAACATGCCTGGATAATCAAATTAATTACAAAAAAGTATATATTTTTATTTTACTATTCCCTTTCTCTTAAACACTACCAAAGCATGTGCTGACATAAATGATATGATTTATTTTTGTACTGCATGAAAACCTGAAGCTTCTCTATAAAGGTAAAATAAAAGTATCCTTTTATACTCTAGGCTTAAAAAAAAAAAAAGTATCTACATAAATACTTAGCAGACTGAAACAATTTTTAGTAGAATAGTACATATGACATTTATTATCAGTAATCTGCCTATAGTAAGGCAGAAGGATTTACTGTACACCAGAACTATGCACTATACCAAAGAAAGACAAGTATAAAGCTGTAACGTATTCTAAAAGGATACATTTTATTGACTAAAGATAGCTATTAAATCTTTCAAAACTCAATATTTGTTGGCCAAATCAGCAGTGATACAGAAGAAGAAAAAAGGGAGCTTGAGTATTTGAGACAAATATTTGAGCCAATCCTCTTGCACCTATACACTGATGTACATTAGGAAATGCTAAGCCCGTTTACAAATCTCAGTAAATTAGGAAGACTGAAGAGCACTAACAGTATTCTAAAGTATTCGCACCCATCTTCCTACACTTCCCCTTGTGATCATACCATGTCTAAATTCAGATGACTTCCCATTTTGGATCATGAGAGATTTTTTTTTTCTTTTTTTTTCAAATTGGAACAATCTGCTGGTGGTATAGGATTCTTTTCCCTTCTTTTATCAGAAGACTAGAAAGCCTAGAGAAGACTTAAAATGATTAAAAATAGTATATTCATATTAAGATGTAATATCCATATGTCTGTTGGTTGATTGTGTCCATGCCCACTGCGGGCTCTCTTCTAGAGAGTACTGGCAGATACCCAGAGGTGCTGAAGTTTAAAAGGATTCTTATGAAATATCTGCATTTTGACATGGCACCTTGTACCTTTTAGGTTGTATGGAGACTTGGAAGTCTGTAGAATCCAGACAGTATAAAAGCAATTACAAACCATTAGCCCCAACACTGCATACTGGTTAAACAACAAGGTTGGTGAGAGAAGGTGCTGGCATCTTCCTGCTGTTCAATAAATGAGGATTCACCCTGTAAATATTTCCTTACCTTTCAAATTTTCCCTTTTTATTTTTAATCTACTTGTCCCAAATATAATCACATGCAAAAGTTTATCTTTACATATATTCACGCTCAAAGTCCCAAAGAGCCTTAATTCAACTTACATCCATACATGAACACCCAAAAGCTTAAGTCCAGTCCTTCATTTCAGGCCATCTAGGAACAGTACCATCAATTTTAAGGCCACAGTTCACATATTTCTCCTAGTGCTGTGAATGGCAAATACCTAGGACATAATCCCCAAAAAGGAACAGGTTTTGATCAGTGCTCGTGTAAATTCAGGAAATACCTTTTCCTTGGTGGCTATGGGTCAAAGATGTACAAAGAGCCTTTTTATTTCATCCATCCCTTCACGGGAGAATTCCTGGTTAGTTTCCTGATGATATGAGTGAAAATGCTTACAGTTAACATTTCATATAAATCGAAGACATGTTCTGTAATAACGTTGTTTAATGCATTTTTAAATGATCTGGTTTTTTGAAGTATTTTCACTTGTCAACAATTTTACTATAAGAAAAGAATGGAGAGATAATGTAGATTGCTAATAGGATAACATCTTCTGTGTTGACTTAAAAAACAAAAAGATGCAGAGTTTGGCCTAAATCTGTAAGTCTAGAAGTTTGAAGTCATGTCAACCTGCTTTTGACACATAATGGCAAAAGAATTCAGTTTTGGGATCCAGGGAAAGATAAGAAGATGCACCTATGGGAAAACAGAATGGAAGTAGACTAGCAGACTGCGTATTACAAATAAAAAAAAAACTTCAGAGATCATAACGAGATGAAAGGTATGTATAATAAGAGTGTAGAGAAATGACAAAAAGAAAAAAAAAACCAACAACAACAACAAAAAAACCAACTAAAAGAAAAGCCAATAAAAAAGAAGAGTTCATTTTGGAAGTTATGATTTTATTATGAAATGCTAACTTTGGAAGATTACTACCTGTCTCCTAAAAGAGAAGGTTAGGGAAAACTATGAGCTGTCCTTGAACTCAGAAAAGAAGGAAATCTTACACAGATTTAATAGATTTTTTTAAATCTGCATCACACTATGAGAAAAAGGTACAATCTCTTGCAGACCTATGACACCTGTAAGCAGATTAAAACCTTTTCTTACACACTATGTCTTTGAGTCATGGAAGAACATTATAGAAGACCATAAGAATTTACTATTAAAATCACACAGAAAACAACCTGAGCTCTTCCCCAGTAAAGACAGGTATCTTAAGAAGCAGATGGGAATGGTGCTCAGAGTACACAGGAAAAGTCAATGAAATGATAAAGTTATATTGTGTAAGTATCACAGTGTTGGGGTATAACATTGGTACAAATCTCTGAACATCTTCACACAAGTGCAATAGATAAATGAACAAAAGCCCAGGAGAATGTGGAACGCCAGTTCCACATTAAGACCACATTTAAGACCAAAGAAGTTTAGTGCATAGTTCTGTTAGTAATTCAGTAGGCTTTACTGCCTTGTTTCAGTGGGAGTTAAATGCTAATTCTCTTGAGTGGCTTTGAAAATCTCTACCGAAATTCTTTAGACCTACAGTTTAGCAAGTATTTTTAACAGGGAAGGGGTTAAATGAAATCACCTTCTTCCCAATGGACTAAAGAAATTAAATTCAAAATTTTTTCCCTTCAGTTGAAAAATCAGATTTGATGCTCTGATTCCTCATGCATCTTCAAGATTTATTCATGAGTCACAGCTCAATGCACTATATGTTGTATTTATATGAACACACATAAAAGAAAGAATAATTTCCATTATCTAGATGTATGTTTGTCAGCATCTGAAAGAATATCAATCCTGCAAGTTCTAAGTATTCAGTTACTCTTTTAAAAACATCATTCAGGCATTGTAAGACATATAACTACAGCATAAGCAATGACCTTTAAGTGTATCTTCTTTCCCATTATCTCAGCACTGTGAAATAGCGATACTGAAATCTTTGCAATATCTGCACAGAAGCTATTTATTTTAAAATCATTTCACCCAGTAAACCAACCATAATTTTATTAACAATAGCAAGAAGTTGATACGGTATTCAAAGGAATACTAACACGCTATTCACCTTAGCTTCTTTTACAATGAATCTCTTAGTTCATTTGTATTTCAGCAAAAGGGCACACGATAATTTTAATTCTTTATGAAACTTTTTCAATTAAATTTCTAAAACCTTATCAGGTGTAGAGCATCTTCAGGGAACAAAACTTTCATAATAACAATACCATGGAAGCTTGTAATCTTTAAAATGATTCATTCACTATGATTAATTTACCCTTTATTTGTATCTGTATATCTAAAGGGCAAATGTCACTTTTAAGAGTTATTATTTCAGACAGAAATTTTTATACAGAATTTTACTTTAGATGTAGGTCACATCATTTATGAGTAACTGTCATGACTGACTCATTGCATTTTCTGTCAATGTTGAGTTTCTTCCCATTTCAGAAATATCTCTTGAAGAAGAAACATTGCTTATAGGCTGTGAAAGACATCACACAGCTCAGCCAAGTAATACTTCTCCAATTGTCATGCTATGAGTATATCAAAAGTAACACTGGATGCCTTATGTCTCTGCTTCAGCAAAGTCGTTAGAGGATTTCTGCACTGATTGCATGAGCAGCTTTTAAGAGTGCTGTAGGCAGAAACCGTTTTCCATAGGCTGTGGTATAAGAAGTTCTAATAAAGAACTTGCAAAAAATGTTAAAACAGCCACTATGACCATGTTTGTTTCAAAACAGTGTATATAACTATCAACAACAATCCCACACACGCATATTGACACAAAAAATCAAGACATGCATTAAATTCTCTACTTTAGTAACAGGATGAAGTGCAAAACCAGAAAAAGGGGGTATATGGTAATGCTCAGGAGTTTGTATCATATGAGAACACCGAATCTTATGGATTGCAAGTGCACAAGTAAAAGGCAAGAGTTCCTACACTTCTGCCTCTGTTGGGTGGGTGGCAGAGGAGGGAGGGCATGTGAAAGCGTAAAAATAAAATTAGAAATTTTTATTTCAGGAAAGTGCCACTGCCATAATCCATCTATATTTAAATACTGTCTTTATTTACCTGGATGTGCATTAAAATGCCCCATATGATTGAAATTATGTTTGGCAACAGCCCGTTTAGCAACCTTCCAGGAAAAAAGTTATTTCCTCAGAGTCACACAGCCACAACCTGATAATTTGCAGGCTCTTTTCCAGGCCTTTTAATCCATCCTGCCAGAAGACAGAACCTTTCTAAACAGCACAGCACACAAGCTGGCAACAGGTATAATAGGGAAAAACTCTTAATTTCTCATCTGGTACTTGATCAGATCATGACCCATCTCCTGGAGCAGGAGATCGCCTCTGATGTTCTAAGTGTGTATGACTTGAAATTTGTCCTGAAGGAGAGGAAGAACCAAGCTGCTTTTATTTTTATTCTTCTTACCTTCCCTACTGAACATCCACAAATGGTTTCTCAGCTGCAGTTAATCCACGAGAAAAATCCACTAGTCAGTAGTGACTACTCTAAAAAAAAGAAAAGATAACTTTGCTTATACTACTTGCTTTATCAGGCAGATTTTGTTGCCAGTCTCTTTTCTTCCCATTGTCTTGATCATCTGCCTACAACTCTCTTCCCATTTATTACCAGCAGCAGTATCTTACTGTATTTCATTGTCATGGTGTGTGTGGCCTTGACTAGTTATCATTTCATTTCACAGCTTTGTTGTTTGAACTACTGCCAAAATGACTGCTTCATGTTTTTGTTACAAGCTTTGGAAAAGCTGATAACTTGGACAGAGGCATTTTTTCCTTTCTATGCAGTCTCTTCCAGATGGCTGACATTACTTTGAGCAGTCCTCTCTTTTCAGTTTTGAAATTATTTGGACTGGCAGTGACTTCTATTTTGAATTTTTAGAGTCTACAAGCTGGATTTGTATCCTGTCTAAATTCGCCTTCTGATGTCAATGAAGGTACAGCAACTTGCAAAGCATGATGGTCTCGCTTCATCAGTGAGTCAATTATAATTCTAAATGAAACTGAAAATACTTTTCACATAGTCTGAAACTGCACCATTACCTCAAAGTTCAATTTATTTATTTATTTTTCTCCCAAGTCATGCATTTATTACTAGATTATCAGCTAATATTATTAGTCAAACAGATCTGGAAGTAGGATTTTTCTGCTGTGGACAAGGGATTCAAAATGCCCCAGCCAGTTTAATGTTCCTCATCTAATCACAATTAGACATCTGTGGGATATAAGAAAGGTAGTATTTAAGATACAGTACAGGACACAAAACTGCAATAACTAGGATACGCACGAGGATCTACGTTAGGTTGTTAATCTGTCCAGAAGATACATCGGGTACTTAAAGTCATCGATGAAACTCAAATTTGCCTAACAGATCTGACAAGAAAAATCTTTGTCTGGGTTGATTTCAACAGAATTTAGATATTCAAAACAAGAAAAAAAAAAAGTGTAGTTAAAAGAAAGTTGTTTTGAAGGATCTACATGTATCTGAAAAGAATGTCATAATAGGTATAATGGATAAGTTATATATATAAAACATGAATCCCCAAGTAATTAATTGAAAAACCTACCCTTCTGATTTTAACTTAAATCAAGACTGTATTTACAGTTCTGATGCAGCTCACTGGGAAAGCAACTTTTGAGCAGCAGATGAAGCCCATACATTCTCATTCCAACTTTCCTCTGCTGCTGGAGAAGCCAGGCAGCACATGGGAGAGCTGTCACGTGCTTTGGCATGAATTTTCCAATGGCCATGAAACCAATGGGTAGAATTTAGGTCTCACTGTCATTTGTGAGAGCTTTTCCATTGACTTTAACTGAGGCAGGATTTCATCCAGGGCTGTGCAATTACTGTTTCACTATATTATTTCCAATGGACTAGATGGTTGTGACACAGTTTTGTTTCAAAAGAGAAACACTGGCAAACCAGAAAATCCTCCACAAAACCATAATAATTTCTCTCATCTCCAGTAGAAATGTTTAGATCTTCAAATATTTTCTTTTAAAATACAGCCACTAAAAGCTCTTACAAAACAAATCTGAAATTATGCCAAAAGTGTACAAGGTGTATTTAAGGATTAAAAAAAAAAAAAATCTTTATTGTGAGAAGAAGCTTTGAGACTTGGATCATTCAGCCTTGAAAAATAGAGGGATGAGAAAAGACTCCATTATGTGTAGTTAGGAAACAGCTGTTTATACTACAGGAGAATAATGAGAACTCAGTGATCTGAATCTGGAAGACACATTTACACATTGTATTAGATAAATATGAAGAATCAGTATAGACTTTTTCAGGTTTTGGCTTTGACATAGACTGTAAATTTCTTGATGTCCCTTTGTCTCAGTTACTTCATATGTAAAATACGGTTGCCTTTGCCTGATTTGCCCATTAGCTCTCTAAGCACTGTGAAGCTATAGATGCTTTCCCTGCCTCAATGTTGTATAGGTCGTGGCTTCTAGGGACCAGAAAAATACAAATAATAATTACTTTGAAAAAGGAACTTTCATATAGTTGGGAAATTTTCCTCAAGACTGCTTTAAAGCAAGATTAGAATACATCATTAAAAGCACAGTCCAGCATGTACTTACAGTAACAGTTCAAAAAATGTATGTCTAAACCAGTTATTTCCTGCATTAGCTTTAGATCCTGTAAGGAACAAACACATTTTTAAAATTTTAATAGATTAGCAATTTGCAAATCAACTGGCTTTTGCACTTCATTCAGTTGTAACAATATGTTTGTTCCTGTTGGAGACAGAACCACCTGCCAATATGGATCACAATTAAAAAAAAAAAAAAAAAGTACAATTTCCCCTGAAATAAGAAAGAAACTTTAATTAGGCTAACATCTTTCCCAGCTGGCTTCTTGAATAGGTACTTGAAATAATTTGATATATTCATAAAAATAAATGAATTGCATTAACTACACAAATACTCAGCTTCTCTGCAGGTAGACTAATGTCTTCTAATTCATGAACTCCTGAATCTATGGCTTGTTTTTAATGCCAGTATTATTTTTTCTTGTTTATCTCCAGGACTTAGGGAAATTATACATCTTGTTTAGTTTCTTACTTATGTTCTATCAAGGAAAAACATATTTTCCACTACTCTGTAATCACAGTCAGTTTCACTGTTGTGAGATATTTCTAAGGCCATTAAACTTTATACCAGCATTTGTACCCACTATACCGAGCAGTATAATCAGGGTATAGTGATGATACAGCTGTGGAAGATTCCCCAAAACAAGTCTAGGAATGACTGCAGCTTAAGATAGGTACTCACATACCGTCACATTTTAAATCCAATTGAGTAACCATCCTCTACAAGTTTGTATTTACCATAGAACCCTTTCCAGTTACAACACTGTTACACCTGAGGTTTTCTCCAGTGTATGCCACTGGGATAAAGGCTCACAGACAACTTACTGATTGACTCTGCAGCTGTAAAACAACCCAGGAGGCCACTCACTTCTTAATACTCAGACTCTTCTTATTCGTGACATCATGACATGTATCAAATTAAAAAAAAAAAAGACCTTTTATTTCCTGTTCATTTGAGCGTAAGTATTCACCATGAATTTCTTCTACAAACTAAAGAAAGGTGAGCAGTGTGCTAAAGCATGTACTGTAGAGAGCAGAAGAATGGAATTCTTTCAGTTATTAGGAATGGAATTTAATAAAAAAAGTATTAAACTCATTGTACCTGGCCCAATGAAAACAGAAACGTCATATGAATAAAGATCATACAGTATGGAATATGGAAAATGTTTGAACAATAATTACTTTGGTTTGACATTATTCTTTAAAACAGCTTTGAAAGCACAGCATAGCTTTTGTTAGAGTACTCTGACATTAAGTGAAAAGGCTCAAGAAAAAGAAAGAACCACTGGATTCCATGTTTGATAATGTTTTAAGGTAGAACTGTCATTTTAACTGCTGTCAGATTCTGGCACATGGTAGGGTCAGGCACAGTACACCTCTTTAGAAGTACTAAGACCCTTGAATTCAAATTCAAGTCTAAAATTGGTTAGTCTAGCCCCATAGCAAAGATGGCTATTCTGTACTTACAAACAATGATTTGTGTAGGGAGGGGAAAAAAATAATCTAAACCAAACCTACTAAAAACCATCATCTGACTTCCAAAGGTAAAATCCAGATTGAAGTACAGACTCCAGGTAAAATAATGCAGGGGTCATGTTCCCTGAATAGATGTACACCAGGCATGCACTGCCCTCAAATTCTAACCTCACTTTTTGAAATACTGATAGTTAAAAAGATAGGGGAAAAATGGGACATATACCTACAATTTAAGAAACACTTGAATTGCTTCATACAAGATTTAGTAGAGCAGACAAGTCAAGTGGTCTCCTGTGTCCTTTTTATGATCTTTGACTATGGATCAGTGTGTACCAAAAAAAAAACCAACAACCAAACCCCAAACAACCTCCCCTATCACTGAAACCTAAACAAGACTCCTTGAAACGTCACCAAACTACTGGCAGGGACAGGTATATCAGCAGGAACAGATCCTAGTGTCAAATCCCAGACCCCGTATTGTGGTATCACTGCCCAAAAGTACAAGGCAATGAGGATGATGTAGGAAATGTTTCACAGCTTGGGTCTGAGCACACCAGTGGGCAGGGTGAGCATAAGTAACATTATCTGTTTATAAGCAAGAGGATCTCTGCCATTCCTACACCCCAGTTGTGATCAGAGTGGGCACAGCTATCCAACAGCAACACCTCACCGGGTCTGAACACGGCAGGGTCAATATCAGGTGCTGAAGCTCCAATGAAGGGACAAGGTTTGACAGTTACCAGCACAAAAATGTCCCCATTTCATTTTTTTTTTCACCGTAGTCAGTATCAGCTTCTTTGCCCCAGGTCACAGCATGGCTCTGAAGTGTCACCTCAAGGACTATCCACTAATACACCTTCTACCGCTTTTGTAGCACAGCTTACAGCAGTGTAGGTTAAACAGCATTTATAGACGCTTATGTGGGGTGTAATCCTATCCATGCAAGCAAATAACAAAATACATCTCCCCCTTTCTTTCCTAATCTGGGGAGCATATTTTTTTTCCCCATTCCCCATACCATTTCTCTCAAAAGTCACATTTACAACTTCATTCAGTTTCTAGCCCTCTCTTAAAATCTGCACTCAACTACTCTGGGTTTTACAAACCTCTGGACATGAAGATATTTGACAGCACGTGGGTAAGACGGATTTCATGAGTCTTTTTTTAACTTCAACATAGAATATAGGTATCTGATCAGACTATATAAAAATACTAAGGAAAAATATGCATTACAGTTTTGAAATCAAAGTCCTAAGAATATATTCAGCCTACGTATATATCAAGTAATATTAAACAGTTTGAGATAGTTCAGAAGTAATAATTTCATTGAGAATGACATACAAGCTGAAGAATAAAATTATGATGTAGATTATTAAGATTCTAAAAATGGATGGTAAACCTGCCCCAATGTCATCTCTGTAGCAAGGCAAGGAGAAAGCCACTGATAAAATCACTTCCACTTCTCATTCATCTTTGGAAACTGTGAATTAACAGAGACCCTAACAGCAGGTGCAAATTGCAATACAGCTTTCATTCCACACATAGTTCTCATATTATCATCATGGGGAACTTAGCAAATGGATTGAAGGAGTTGTGCAGCCATAACTTTAACTGTTACATACTAGCACGCTTGTTAAAATTATCTGAACATAGCAAGTCCTTGATAACAGAATCAGACCACAGCACAAATACAAAGTGTTCTTTATGCCAAATCGCTCGTTATGAAGAAAGATGGGAAAATGAAAAGATTTGTGCTCTATAAAAGAAACAAGCAGCAAGCAAGAAACCAAAATGCTATTTCTGATGTGACATTTTGTAATGAAGTGATACTGTAAGATTATCTGGACAGCAAAAGGTTTGTGTGTCCTAGTTACCAAGTGTAGATAGCATTCACTTCTATAACTGTCAAAACCCTTTCATAGTATTTTAATTTGCAAAAGAACCTGACTTCACTATGGAAATGTTATGATAAAGCCTAAAAAGAATTTATCTGATCAAAGAAGAATGTATTACCATCATGTGGAGATTTGCTTCAACTCTTGCATAACAGCAATAATAAATGCAACCCACTTTTGTACAAAAACAGATAACGGGAACATAAGGAAAAAAAACCTTGAAATTTTCCTTAATAAGATTATATTTCAGAAATGAAGGGAAGACTATTTACCCATAAATAAGGTTTATAAAAAACCCCACACATAAGATGCTAATGTCTCCCTGGTAACATCTGCTTGTCAAAGTACTATGCAATCAAGTCAGCAGCCAAAGACTGACAATCACCTACTGTAATATATTTTGGATTATGGATTCAGAATCATTTAGAGATGTTGATTCCAAACGGTTTTGTATAAATTATAATATGAACCAAGTTACCTAAAGAATAATTTCATTCCAAAATTTAAATAGTGTGTCAGGGATAAATGAAAACATGATCTGCAGCTTCATAATAATGTGTTAACTGAGTGTAGAGTACACAGAATTAAAATGACTGCTTTCATCCCGTAAGTTTTAAGGTAAGCTGGTTAATGCAGTCATTCAATGGAGGTTCACAAAAATCAATGCGTTGTACAGTTTAGTCTATGGAAAACTGTGCCCATCAGTTCCATGGCTATACCAGTCATTCTGCAATTAGAAAAAAACCAAACACCCAAACACCAACTTGGAAATATGTTTTCCACCAGATCCCCAAAACCTGCTGAGTTTGGAGGGTCTATATTTAAGCCACTTACTATCATATATGAAATCCGGGGTAAATATGAAACATAAGCCTGCACTAATCAAAGAAATCAATTTCTGATGAAAACATTGGAAATAACTCTCATTGTCAGCATAGTGGTAGATAGGGAATAATTTAATTTTCCTTGGTCAAATGCAACACCAGTGTAGACTCAGCCTCAAATCTTTCTGTAATTTTTCTCATTTCCCCTAGTGTGTGAACATATGTGCAGAAGAAGTATGAAACTATGAGTTAGCCTTGTCTCTAACAGGCAGGTAGTTCCACTCCTAGTTAACTAAGTACCCTTCAGGATTAGGCTGCTTTCATTTAGTCTTCATGCCTTTGATGTGTGAGGAATTTTGCCACCACTCCTAGCAAAGGCTATAATCCTGATCAAGTCTACAGCATCCAGGAAGCCCAACTCAAACTACTTTCAGGGTTGAGCTGAGGAGGCAGGGAAACAAAAATGCCAAAGTTATACTGCAAATAATAAGGATGGGCAGAAGAAATAAAATCTCAGGATTGCCTAAATTATTATATACTGCTGCTCAGTAGTGCTGATTATAAGAGGCAGAAGAGCAGACATCTCAGCTAACTGCACTGTGCCACAACCTGTGCCCTGGCTCATCTGCCTCTGGCAGAGATTTTGGTAGAGCTCTAACAAGAAACAAACACAATTTCAGCATATCTAAGTGTCCCTAATTGAAAAGATAATTTATATGGGAAATATACACGTACGCTGAAGGAGAATGAGAAAGGCATAATGCGAGGACTGCATACAAAAATCTTACTCTTGCAAGTGATCTGCTAGTAAAGGCATTTTGTGAGTCTGATCAGTTCTCAGATGGAGTACACCGAAACAGCAAAGTCCTAATACACCATCTCCTGGATTGGGGCAGCAATTTGAGTGGTTCATATACTTACTTAGAATCTCAACTTTAGCAGCAAACATACAAAATTATTTGTTATTAGAAGAAAGCAGGGAATTACCCTCTATTTCCCAATTATCCCTTTCATGGAGGAGTTTTCAGAAATCAGTGCCTTTCCCCCCATTTTTGCTAGACATTTTCATGTGGCTTGCTTTAATCATGGAGTTTGTAGAGCTCTTAGGCACTGTGCAGTAGCTTCATTAACTGTATTGGAGTAATTTCAGGTCATAATATTTCCTGATCCTCATCAACAACAGCAGCTTTGAACAATGCCACTCCCAATATCTTGAATTATGAGGCTTGCTTTTTCATTTTTTAAAAAGTAAACATATTTTTTTGAAAAAATCCTGTATCCAGGAAACAATTCCCTCAAATGTGAAAGTTTTGGTGGCAGTGACCCTAACTGGATACCTAGACTGCTGTGATTTTCATCCTTATTCACTGCAACATGTGCATTTCCATGATTTCTGAAGTGTGGTATATATCCTTTGGGAATGAAAAATTCTTCTGATATTATTAGTTATCAATGTGTTGTATCAATTGATCTGTAACTGCTACACTTATGAAACAACTTAAGGCACAGTTCACATTTCACAGAAATAAAATTAGATGGCTTAACACAAAAAAAAAATATTTTTACCTATCAAAAAAGTTACTCTCAGTGAATAACTTTAATGTCTGCACAGTATAGATTTTTTTTTTATTCACTTCTGAAACTTCACTACTATTTTCCAGAGTCTCAAAAGTAGCCACTTCCAATAAATTCTTCTGTATGTGATTTCATAACAAGAAGCATCTTTTCATTCTAGTGCTTGGAAAAATATAAATTCTCCACTTTTAATTTGCAACAGACATTGAGTTTTATAGTGCACTTCAGATGAGCTGAATAATCACACACCTGCATGAAATTTCCCACTAACTATTATAGCCTGAAGGAATCTACATGTCAGGCTAGAATCTTGACTTAGGCAGAAATGACTAAAAGTCTAATATCATCCTGCAAATTAGCATGAAAGAATATCACGTTAATTGGGGAGGGAAAAAAAAAACCAAATCCAAAAAACAAACACCACAAAAAAAATGCCAACAGGTAACTTTTATGTCTTACCTATTTTGTATGTCATTTTTCTGGTGTTCCCTTGGCTGTCTGACTCATGTGACACATTAGCGTACATAAATCAGGCCTAGTTATAAATTGCTGTTCTTAAGGAAAGTGAAGGCTCAAGCTGATATATCAAAATCTGTTTGAAGCATGTAAATCAATATTTGTACTCACTGTGTAATGAAAAATAAAAAGAGAATGGACTTGATCTGGATAATGAGTGGCAAAGGCAAAAAAACCCCACATTATTTCTTGTAAAAAGAAAAAAAAAAAGTAGTATTACATTGTCTCTGAGAGTTTAATTCTTCAAACTGCAACACTGAATTTAGTCTTTACACCTATCCACAGTCCAGCTGTTTGCAGAAAGTTTATTGAGGGCTCTATGGGAGCAGAATGAAGACACGCTCCTACACTTTGTTTGATTACTAACCATCACTCAGCACCACAACTATTGAACATAACTGCTAAACAAAAGGGAACTCATCCCTTGTCATTAATTGTACTTGAGAAGTATAGTATGATCTACCGTGAAAGAGTCTCTGAGCAAAGGGCAATTACAAATACTACGATAAAATACTGACTCTAATAGAGCACTGTCACTAGTGCTTTGATAATAACTAAATGAATCACTGTAAACTCAGGGTAGCAGACAGACACTGGAACATGAATTTTCATTCCTTTCTTCACAAGAACCAACAGTTTTCACAATCACTGTATAACAGTTATTTCAAAGTCTTCTGCATATTTGTGTGTGATAAATCACATAGTTCTTAATGGATAAAAATATTTGATGTGAGCTTTTAACAACAAATCTTACCAAAAGAAAGTGGAATTTGCCTCCAAACCCTTGTCCCATAGAGCTAATGAAAGAAGTTCCAAGAATATATTGTTATTGAACTAAGCAGATTCTGGAAACTTGAACTCCTTCTAAGCCTTTTATCCCCATTTGAAAAACGCCTCTGACAACTGATGCTTGCCCTGACATTATCAGCTTTCCTCTTTGTAACGTTATGAACATTTCTGCAATAGTTCTAAGGTAGATATCTTTCTAAACTCTTGCTGGAGATCAGTAAAGTATAGTCAAGTATGTCTGGTTTAAATGCACAGCAAATTTCTGCCTCCAGATAACATGCTTTGGTATTGATCACTGAGACAGTACATCTGAAACTGTGAGCTATCTATGCACCCTGCTGCCTCTCGCCTCCATAAACTTGCAGAATTACAATGAACCTCCCTTTTACCCCTCTTATTTGTGAGCACAAGAGGGCTGGTAAGCAATGAGACAGTTTTTCCTCACTTAATGCTACTACCAGCAAATTTGAGTAGTAAAAAGAAAACAGAAGAGCAGTAGATCAAATGTATTTATCGATGACATAAGACATTATGAAATACACAGTGTACTAGCAGGAAAAAATTGCAGTAAAGATACCTAACATATAGATCTGACGAATATTATTAAGCGACTTGAGTAGAGTGGCTAAACCCAGCACAATGTATGATGTGATTTTCTGTATTACCTGACCACAACCTGCCTCACATGGGGCTGCGTCTGACCCTACTTATACTCACCGGGCCTGATCCTGACCCTCACTTGTGAGCTAACGTCTTGGCCTGGCCTCATCCCAGCCCCATGGAGATGCCCGATGTCTGGGCTGGGGGCTGCCCACCCCCAGCCTGCCCAGGCCATGCTGGCCCAAGGGTCTCCCAACAGCTCCTGGACCCCGGGAGGAGCTGGTGCTCATTGTACCCTCACAGTCTCAAAAGCATGGGTTCGGTTTTCTGGTTTGGGGATTTTGTTTGGGTTTTTTTTTGTTTTAAATAACATAACAAAACATGATTTGAAAATTGATTTTTAATTGTAAGATTATTGAAGTGACCCCTTTTTAACCAGTTTCAATAGATTAACCTCTGAGCATCTGTAATTGCCATGTTGCAAGCATTACCTATGAGCATAACCTCTCATTTCACCTGCAGAAGAATTTCCTTCTTAGGCAAAAGGAATGTTCTTTAATGAACACTACTAATGTTTTATAGGAACTCAGGGAAAAAATTGTTTCTCTCCCATATGCCCATGTGATGCCACATGATCTCAGGAGATAATTGAGACAGATGTGCTTTACAGTAATTGCTTTGGAGGTTCTCTGACACTGAAGGCCTGCAGTTATCTGCCAGTTCTACAAACCCTCTAAATAAGTGCTCAACGCATGGACTTTGCTCTATAAAAACCCAGAGTAGAATTACTAGGAAGAATTATCACTCAATCGTCTATCCATCTTCACATCTATGTGGTGTTTTAAAGGTTACTGCCCTTCAGACAGCACTTCCATTTGTTCTAACACCCAGGCAAGGCTTTGGTCTGTTTTGAAGATGAGGTCACATCCACTCTGTCTGTCCCTTCAGCTGGCCACATCCCAGGAATCCTGCTGGAGCTCAGGTACTACACTGATGAAGGCAAATCACCAGAGTATGTACATTGCAGCACCCCTCCATGATGGGAAATCACTGGGGGCTAAGAATAAAGGTGATAAAATGTGATAGGGGGAACCACCAGCAGATTTTGTCTTGCCTGGAACTTATCATCACATTAATGTTGTACTTGTTCTTTCCTGACAGAAAAGGTACTTTGAGAATAAGAGAACCAAATAAAAAGACACTATTATAGACAATATTTTTGATTTTACATAGATGAAAAAAAGTGAGCAAATCTTTGGGTGCAAGTCCCTTAATCAGATTAGACCCCAAAAAAAGTATAAATTTCAAGCTAACCCTACTACTGGAGTCAATAGCTCTTAGTTTAACCTAGAATCAAATGCAAATTTTAATGAAAAAATTATGTATCAAAGTTTTAAAACTATATCTATGTTTGCTACATGTTAAAACAAACATTCACATACCACACCCATTTACAAGGAATCTATCACAATGTATTTTGTAAGCTGTCACAGTATGTCTGAAGAGCAACAGACTTAACATTGCTCCAGCTTTTACTAGATAAGATATTTGCTGTTACATATCTCTGCAATCAGACATCTTCATTTTCACCTTCATGCTCTTTCATTTTACACCCTTAGGCACTGCCTTCTTTCATGTAGGTCAGTTGGTGACAAAGCAACATGCCTCTGTCAATAGCTAAATGTTTTTGGATGCAAGAATCAATCTATCCCTCTCTCTTTCTTTTCACATATATGTACATGGGCACACACAACAATTCCTGTTTCTTTCTCTGTACTGATAAGCAGATATATAGTGCTCCATGTATACAGATATATATCCCTATGGTAGAAATCAGTTTTTCTCCATAATAGCCAGTAAAGTAATTATCTCACTATGTTCTGCAGCCGGCAACTAAATGCATCATCTTGCCAGAAGAAAGACTATGACATATACCATCATCTGAAAAGTATTACCTTCAGTGCTTTAATCAATGTTAACATTAACAGCGCTCATCTCTGGCAAAGCATTAAACTATTGACCCCCCTAAAGACCTATGTTAAGATATGACAGTATTTTATCCTGGAGTTTAATTTGTGTTTTCTACTAATTAAAAGACATATGACATGTCTCTAGCATTAACCCCAGTTGTAATCAAGGTGTGGATTGTGCCTTTCTCTTGCAAAATTTCAAGAAACCTAGGGTCAATGGTAGTACAGGAACAAATCATCTAGAAATCCCATGCAATTCATTAAGGACACAAATCAGTGTCATATAGACGTAGAGAGAGATGAGTTGGTTCTGCAATGTCTCTGAAAGGAATTTAAACTTTGAAATAAAAATATCAGGTAAGTGCAAAGAAGCAAATTATTCTCGCTGGACTTTACAGGACTCTATATCTGAGTTTAAGTTCAGAGAGTATTATGAGGTGAAACATGCACTTCTCTCTCCCAGGGGCAACCTTCCAGCCCTCTATGGTCATCTTTACTCTTAAATCTTTAACAATTCAAAATACTTCCTACTTTTTTATTCTATTTTCTGGGGACTGTCTCATTGTTATTACTGTTATCACCTCCAGTGAGGTTCACCCTCTTGGATTATCCCGTAGGGTCTACTAAGATTTTAGCCATTCCTGCAAACTCTGGATGGAGGAAGGGCACGCTGGAGATCTCCCATCTACCTAGAAAGCAGCCCAGGTCCTGTCCCAATCCACTTTATGCTCTTCCTTTGGCAAATAAATCATTAGTGTAAAAGAAAACTTTTAACACTGGAACAAAGGTATCCCCTCCAAAAAGGGCTGTAAGTCCTCTTTTTTTCTCATCCCACCATCTTTTTCCCTTGCTTTTCTTAGCCAAAGAAAATAAAAAGGGGATATAGCATCCATGTAAAATCATTATCAGGTGTCAAAGGCAGCCCATAACCCTTTCCAGGCATTTTACTGTAAGATCCATGGGTTACAGATTAATTGCTATGGACAGTTGAATCTTTTCTTCACTCAGGGTTCCTGAAACTCAGCTGAAAGATGATGTTCTTCTTTTACAAAGTAAATGAAGTATGGAAATAGTCTTAAATAAATGAAACCCTGAATTTCATTGTGAATGTATAAATTGAGATGCTGAAAAATAAGAAGCCATTTGTGAAGGTTTTATTTTAGATAGAACTTTACTGTGGGAAGATGAGGCGAGTTTGAGGCTGGAGAGGTGGGAAAAGAAAATGCTTATAAGCATTTTCAGAGCCATTTCTTGCTTTAGGTGTTTGCTCTTTGTTTTTTTGGTTTTCGTTTTGTTTTGGGGTTTTTTTGGGGGTTTTGGTTTTTTTTTTTTTTCTCTCTAGTAAAGAAGGACAATGGCTGAACCTAACCTTAAAATATTCTGGGGTTGTTGGTTTTGTTGTTGGTTGGTTGGGGTTTTTTTTCCCCACACTCCTCTCTCACTACTGAGTATAACAGAGCAATGAAATGCTCATCCAAAGAAAGTCCAGAACCACATGAACTGAAATTGTACACTGTGAATCTTCCACATTGTCAGCTTGGACACAGTCCCTACAGAGCAAAGTTAATGTGAAGCTTTACATTTATGGGGACCTGCTCCTTTTAGCCACTAGCAGCGGTGTCCACACCCCCTGGACCTCCAGAAAGCCTCATGCTGAATTATTGAGACCTCACAGTCAGGTTTCAGTAACTTTTCAGTTCCAGTATTTTTTGCCAAATTCTATTTTCCTCCTCCATTTACCTTCTCTCTGAAAAAGAAGTAATTTAAGAAAAAAAATACATTTTAAGAGAGTAACAACTCAGTTGAGATGAAACACAGGATTTTAAGATGAGCTTTAGCTGCTATCAGTTGTACTGTGATGATAATGTTGGTGTTTCATGATGCCACCTGCAGCTTGTGTGATAGATGTGATTGTGTATTTTGATACACTTGAGAGGCACCCTAGAATATTGTGTGTTTCCTGGCCATAAAACATAACTGTCAATTGTCTAAACCTCCCTGGAAACAAATCGAGATAGTGACCTTTCTATCAGGGAGAAAGAGAGTATGAATAAAAAATAAAGAGTAATACGTAATGACTCTCATGAACCACAGAATTATTTCTTCCAAGGGTAGTTACCTCTTGCCACTGAGAAAAATATTGGTACCCTCTTTTACACTATCATACTTAACTAACAAGTAATCTTTACTGAAATCAGTGGGGTTACTCAAGGAGTAAGAAAAAAGGAATTTTGGAAAAGGACTGCAGAAACCAGTCCATCACTGCTAAATTCTTTGATTCAGCAAGATCTGTAGTAAGTATTTTTCATCCTTTTATTTCATTTATTACATATATTTTCATAAAAATAAGTGTACTTTATCATTATTTATATTTTCAAATAACATAAACCCATAATTCTCCATTTGCAACACTGGTATTTAATTAGTTAAGCGTGATTAAATTTTTATGCTTTGTATACAACAGCAGAAAAAAAATCAGTGTAATACTACAATAAATTTGCAAATTGTATACAACAGCAAAAAAAATCACTGTAATACTAAAATAAATTTGCAAATACTGAAACCTTGAACATATATTTGGGAGTTCTAAACAATATTCAGCAGTCTTAAGCAGTAACATAGTATTGAAGCATATTCATATGGGGTGTCATTCTATCCAAAGTACGTGATAAAAATTCTAGAAAATGCAATCCTTCTAGGTTACACCAGGTGACACTGAAAAATACTACTTGACAATCCTCTGGTCACTAATTAAACATTACTGACACACATAGGGTGTGACTGATTTTGATACAGGTGTAATGACACTGTCTTTAATCAAAGGTTTTGATTTACAAATATGATCAAGATGCATGTCCATATTTTAAAACACAGTTATTTATAAATATTAAGTATCAAGGGAGTGCAAAAAATTAATTGTATTAGGCTGAAATAAAAGCCACTACAGAATTAGCAAGCAGAAAGAATAGCAGACTCATGCTTAAATCAGCTGAAGGAATTATCTTGCCCTTTCTAACATATCAAATTAAAAAGGAGTCTGGAATATGAGATATAATAGAGCAAATTATTCTGCTGGTAGTACTGCATTGATTTCAGTAGAATTAGGCTGGCTGGGAAGGGGTGCTTCTGTGTCGCAGAAGGACCCTGTTTAACTGGTTGGGAAGCATGAGGGCTCAGTTCTTCATGAGAACTTCTTGCGTGGAAGTGGAGTTATTGCCTGGTTTTGGACCACTTTGTGGCTTCAGTTTCTCTCAGGCAGTTTCATTTAGTGCTTATATAAGATTGCACACAGGTGTAGCTCTAGGGTCAACTGCAACAGCTTAACACGTTAAAACAGACATTGGCTGAAACACGAATGTAAACTGTGTTTCCACCCCCCTTGCAGTTATTTACCGTCCCACCTAATCTAGTCATTAACTTAGTTAGAATACAGATTCTCAGCTGAAAAGCTAAAATAGTTCCTTGACTTCAGTTGAACTTGGTTGGCTTAGAGTAGCACCGACTCTCTCCTAGACTGAGATTTTTCAGAAAGCAAAGTAAACAAAATATGCTTTCCAAGTCACAACTCTAAAATATACCCTGTAAATTAAATTTTTTCTTTCCCTCAGGAACTGGAACCTTGAGAATACAAAAATGTCAGCTTTTAACAAATATTAACCTTTTAATTCCAGTCTCTCATTCTAGAGGATGGCTGCTGGGGTGATATGAAATACTGATGGACTATCCATCACATAGCTTCTGCCTATGGGTCATTGCACAGCCTTAAACAACCACAGAAACCAAAAAGATAAATCTTTTGATGAAATACTTGCAATTCTATAGAGACGTTTTGAGCTAATGCCAGTGTTTATCCCAGAGTGGTCTCTCTGCTGTCAGCAGAAGCAAAGAGTGTTTATAATGCAGTTTGCATCAAGACTGAAACATGGTTCCACAGACTGAATCTGAGCAACTGCCAGGCAAAGCACCTGGAGACTATTTTGTTTGCATTATTCACAGAGCACAGAATGCAAGACCAAAAGTCAGAGTTCACCAAAGAGCATCCACATATGGAGTACAAGACCCTTTCTGACATACTGAAATTTGGAGTGATGCGTTTATCTAAATATGAGAACCATTTATATTCCAGTGTTAGGAAGAGGATAGCCCTAAGCAGCAGCCTTCAGGCTTACAATTTCACACACGCAGAGGTCTGGAAAGAGGGGTGGTTATACACAATGTTACGGAAGAAACCCTCTATACAGAAAAGGTTTGCAACGTGCCTAGCCCAGCTTTTAGAGAAAACATGAATAGCAAAATGAAGTTTGTGTATTATACAATACTTTATCTGCCAAACTCCAAACTGACAGTGCCAATGAAAGGTCAGAGTAGTGTAGCAGTAGTATAGTAGAAAGGTAGCATACAGTATACCGTAGTAGTGTAGTAGAAAGGGAGTAGTGTTATGGTCTGCGTTTTAGGAATAAATAAAAAAAAGGGGAACAGGGGGAAGGGATTGAATTTGGTCACTACACTAAGTGATGCACATTGGGGATTTTGTGATAATACAGCATGGGAATCCTCACTCCTTTCGCCTTGCATCTGTTTGCAATGGCTACCATATTTCAGCTGGTGGTTCCCAGACTTCTGTGGGACCCTACCATCTATCCAAAGAAGCATCACATCTTGCTCAGGTCTTGGAAAGGGTTCTTATGTTCCTGTGTTTCAGATATCCAGGAAAAAATACAAAGCAGCATCCAAATTAAATATAAGTAATACAATCCTCAAACAAATTTACAGAAAATGTGATTTGGAGGCCCTACCAATACCTCATGTCATGGAGGCATCTCTTACAACACTCTCACCATGAGGATTCTTTACAATTTCAGTTCTCATATTTGAGAGCTTGCACATTATTCACAAGAAAAAGGTACTTGACAGTTAAATATATTACATACCAAGTCTTTGTACTATGAATCCAAGTTCCTGTTTTGTTTTTTTGTTTCTTTCTTTCTCCCTCTTTTTTTTTTTTTTTTTCTTCTCCCTCCCCTTTATCAAACACCATTATTGACTGGGGAGCAAAAGCCCCTAAGATACTAAATCTTCAGACCATGAAGGGAAATGGAATGGTTTTCTAATGGAGTATATCTGAGTGCCTCTGGCTTTTAGAACCTGTCTTTAAAGTCTGCTTACTGAGGCATAGATGACCACTCAAACACAGACAGATTTGTCACTTCAGTTTTCAGGACACCCATCCTGTAATGACCACAAAGTAATTGTGAGGACTTTAGTGGTTAGACCTTCTCTTGCTATTCATGAGGTTCTTGAATTGGATTTAATTTCATGCCAGATTTGACTCTATCAATGGAAGACCAGCTCAAATGATTTCTTAAGAAATGCCCAAATAACACCAGCCATTGTTACAAATCTTTTTTATGCTCCATAATGCAAGAAGAGATGTTTTGACTGTAAAAATCAAAGTATAGCTACTATTGTTCCAAGGGCTACTGTAAATATTTTACAGTGTACAGTTACTAAGGACATACCTTTAATTATATTTCAGCCATTTATAATCCAGGTCTTTAAAGCCATAGATCTATACAAAAGGACACTAAGCTCTCTAGTATATTGCGTTACCAAGATTTTCTTTCTTTGTCTCAGCCTTTCTGTCTGAGATATAATCCTTATGATGTTGTGACTGCTTACCTCTTCACAAGCCCTTGCACACTTGTGAGCAGCAGACTGATTGTGATCTTAGGAGCAAAGTTTTAGTATGTAAATGGCTGACCTGGAATGAGCTAATTTGCAGATGCCCTGAGGATAAAGAGCCCATATCAACTCAGGAACGAGGATGATGGAACAGAGTTCAAGAATTCATGTAGGTACTGTGTTTAATAACAGTTACATGTCATAAAGAATTTTCATCAGAAAATTTTGGAGTACTTGACCTCTGAAAGCATTTCAGCTCCATTTTACAGGTGATCAAAATGGAGTAGGAAATAGTTTGATAAAGACCCCACAGAAATGCAACAGCACAGGTATGAATAAAGCAGTTTCCTGGTTGAAAATGTTACAACCCGCCCAGTTATCTGGCAAAATGAGTATGGCAAGTTGTACTCCTAGTCCCCCCCATGGAGACAGTGATGAGAACTGAACACTTGGCATACCTGCAGAGTCCTTTCAGAATGCCTTTTTCCAGCTGTGGCAACTCCCATTTCAAACATAAAATGACAACGTTACCAAAACCTTATGAAATAGGTGGATTTTACCTTCCAGTTACTTTTCTTATCCAAACATCAAAGACCCAGTAAAACCTTTTGGAAGAATAACAAAATACCCGCCCCCTTCTACACACACACAAAAAAAAAACCCAAAACACACACAATGGCAGCTAAACGTCAGTCTTAGCTCGAAAACCACTTTTTCTTAACATCCATAGCTAGATTGTCATCTGGCTTACAAGTTTTCTTCCAAAACATTCCTATTTTAAGATCTACTGCCATAAAAATGATGCAAATTGGTTCTATAAAGCCAGCTGCAGAGTCATACTGATTTACGCCACCTCCTCCACAGTAGGAATGTTAATAACCACATTATTTTCTGTTCCTTCCCTGAGACCGGTTAAAACTTGGAAGAACAAACCTGTTTTATGCTAGTTGAAGACTTTACCTTTTGCGCCCAGTAAAGTGCTGAGAATCAAACAACGTCACCACACCTGGCTTTTCTCTAGTCTCTATAATAACAGCACATAATGTTAATGTAAGGCAGTGCTAGGGTTTTGGGTTTTTTTTAAATGCTTGAGCTCAAAGCTCTGCAAGTATTTGAAACTGTTTTGCTTCATCAAGCCACTCAGACTGTAGGCATGAAACAAATGAGGCGGCTGGACTGTTGTTTGTGTCTTAGTTTCACTCACTGCCACCAGAAACCACTGTCAGTGGCTTCTGTATTTAGCAGCAATCAATCAGCTTCTGTGTTTGACACAGTGTTTGGATGCGTTCCTGGATTCCCATACAATGCACTGGAGATGAGTGATTTCAAACCCACTCAAACTGTACATTCAGAAGCTGTTCTTCAATTTGAAGGGTTTTGTTATTTTTTTTTTTTTTTTAAGAGCAGAAAGACATGAGGAAAGATTAATTCAAATGAGGGAATGGGAAGTAAAATGCATTCAGGAGCAATCAAGACAGAAAACAGAGAGAATAGGTGAAAAATAGATTAATGGGAGAATCTAATGACTTCTTCCTCACGCCAATCCAGCTTTTATACAGAGATGATACATACACGTCTTTCCTTAACAAGAAAATCTGAGAAAAAAAAAAATGAACTGGGTGTACAAGCAACACAAAGTAATAACTACAAAAGGTTCATGAATTTCACCTGGTTTCAAAACTTGAGAATAGCTCAAAAAGTTCAATAAGATTGACATAACAATAAATTGCAATACTGTAGGGGAAGAAATTTCATTCAATAGAAAAGACAGAACAATTCATGTTTAGATTTATATTTAAATTAACTGGCATTGTAATACAAAGTTACATTTATTCATACAAAGAGTCCTTATTTCAGCCTGTGCAAGTCTATCATGAAGAAATATCTAGGTTTCATCAGTGATGAAGCAAACATAGTTATAATTCTATTTTAAACACATTTCACACACACACTGCAGACTTCAAGCCTCCAGAAAAAACAAAATACCACTGGATATCTTCACAAAATCTACCTGGTTGTTTTCCACAAGGATTCTTATGAGTCATTATGAGCTTCTATGAAACCGAGGTTTTGTTGTTGTTGTTGTTGTTGTTGTTGTTGTTTGTGGCTTTTTCAAAATTAAATAAAAGAACAGAATGTTCTCATGAGCACTTCTGGTAGGTGACAATACAACACCAGCAAAACAATTGGATTAAATCATGTTTTCTTGTCTGCTTCAGGCTTACTGGAAAATTAGGGAGAGAAATGAAGGCCAAACTATGTGCAAACAAAAAGGTGTCTCTTCTCTCCAAAAATAATGTAGATTATCAGAATAAAAAGTTAAAATAGATTCTCTTCACTGTTTCTACAAAAAGCTGAAGCTACTGCCAAAACCACAGTAAACTCAATTCAAGACAGCTGCATCAAAGAATCTATTATTGGCCTGGGCACACCAGTACACAAAAGCAGAGAAATTACTATTATGTAACGATCAAGAAATGGAAAAATTATTATTTTGGTCAGAAACAAGTAAAATTCTAATTTATTTAGAGAATATTGGCTGAGGTTTTCTACAGAGTGAAAAGAAGCTAGATGCCCACATTCCCCTGAATTTTAATAGCATTTAGGTTCCTTTGAGAAGCCAAGACAACATTTTCAATTAAACTATTTTGCATAATAATTTCATGGCTTGATCCTGATATGCACTGAGACAATTCCCACTGCATTCAATGAAAGTTTAGGGTAATCAGCATCTCTCAGCACCTGACTCAGAAAACCCAAACCACGAAACATCTCAGTTACCTACTTCTTGGATTTAAAACAGAAATAAAAAATGTACCACAAAGAAACAAATTAACCCCCCCCCTAAAAAAAAAAACCAAACCCACACCCAAAACAAAACAAACACCAAACAACATACACCTAAGGAGTAATTGAACTGATTATGTAAACAAGACTTAAAAAAATAAATTTAAATGGAAATGCTTCCCTAGGTGAAGTTTTTGAGCTACCAAGAACAAACATCTCCAGGCACTCCCCAGGAGCAACAGCTGTCTGATTAAGACACCCACACTGTAACAGAAATGAGAGACAGTCCTTGTTACAGTACAAATATTCTTTTTATAAAAAATTATCCTTCCCATCACAAACCATTAGGCAAATGTTGTGACATCTACAATTGTACATTATCAAATAATACACAAGTCAAAAGTTAACATTGTCATTAATTGTTCATCTAATAGATGGAGCAATATACTGTATCACATTGATGACAGGAAACGTGGATTTTGCTGTTTGCAATGAAAGATTTGGACATATTTTTGATTCCTTTAACCCTATATCTTTTCAAAGATGAGTAGATAATGGTCTACCATTCAGCTGGAAAACTTTGGGGCTGGAAACTAGCTTGGAGGGCTTATGAGTTGGTTGGGCCTCTAGCATTGAGAAGATGCTTGATTTTATGGTTTGTGCACATTCATTTCAGCTCTAAGTATATGTTATAGTTTTAAGCACATCTTTTAAAATTTTCTCTGCATTTGAGCCCATTTGAGCCCGTGATCTTTATTGAATTCAGGTATAAGAACAGTAGGATAATAACCTTGCCTGTAGTACAGTCGGATTCTATGTCGTAGCAATGCAAAAGCAGCATGTTTATTCACCAGAAAAAAAAAAAGTCAGAATTGTGTATGGAGTTATTTTATTTTCACATGGACTAGTATTCTGTAGTATGTAATTGTTAATTCCCTTGAAATGCTAGTAATAACAAACAATTAAGAAACATAAAGCTACCACCTGTCACTCTAGTTCTTAACCACAATGACATTATGGTTGTGATACAATAATCCTGCAAAACCAGTATCACAGCTAGGCTGTCTAACAAGAGCAGCACCTGAATTTAAACAGTTTTTAAAGCGCCTGAGTGTAGATACTGGCAGTATGTTTTAAAGAGCTTTCTTAATTATTTACTGTATCTAAAGCAGTCCAAGCTCTCAAATGAAACTCTCTGTAATTCCCTCCTATCCAGTTGGATGCTGGGTGATCTCAAATTCCTAGTGAGATCAGCAAAAACTGTGTTTGCAAGGCATGTCACTGGGGGCTCTTGTCCTTTACAGATTCACTTGTAGCCATTTTTGCAGTACTAGAATAAATTCATTCAAAGCACATCTCAGAGAAGGTTTTAATAGCTACAGCAGAAAGTCTCCGCAATCTTTTTGATTTCTAAATTCTGTGAAATAGTAACTGCTCTCCTTAGTCATTAGTCATTTCCACTTAGCGTGACTTCTCTTACATAAAAAAAGCTGGATTTCCAGAGGGAATACCAATATAATGGCCAAGCCACATACTAGAACATGATAGTTGAAATAAAAATCAATCCTGAGAGCCATACAGATCCTAAAGTACACTGAAAATAAAATTGTTTTCCTCTGTAAATGTAATTTTAAAATCTAACATATTCAATACATTTGATATTGATTATTTTAGCAGTATTTCTGAAGGCTAATAGATACACTGTGTACTAGCTTCAGTGTACTGGAGTACAAAAACTGCTTTTGTTGTCCTAGCAACAGCTAGGAAAAAATGATCTCACAAACCAAATTCAATGGAAATGCAGTGGTTTTCTGAAATAGACAACTAAATGATTTTAAAATACAGCAACTTAAAAAATATACTTTATGAACTTGAGTCTCGCCTTTCCAAACTGAGATAGTTCTAAGGACTAGATAGGGTAGGAAGCATGAACCCACACTTTAACATGAAACTAAATTGCCAGACTGTAATATTTTGCATATGGACCTGTTCAGTTTCCTTTGGCTATCATCATGGTCTATTGAGTAGAGAATTCCCATCTCCTCCTGTGACTAGGGAATCACATAGGAGGCTATTTCTATAAAGAGGTATGAAAGCAAAGCTAAGGAGGTACTTTTACAGGACCACAGCCTCAAGAAAGCACTATGAGAGGCAAAGAGCAAGACTGGAGCTGTATGCCATCTAATCGAACAAGGTACAATCAGGTGTGTCATGTTTCTTGGAGACAGTCTCACTTTCTCTGATGCATAGAAAGGGAACTAGAAGATGTTACTCTACCCCCCCACCCCATACTGTTTCATGACACTGTATGCTCTGAATGTTCCACTGACCTTCACCACTTAGCATCTAACTGCAGATTCAGATATATCACCTTGATCCAGATCCTACTGCAATTAATGAATGGAGTAAGAGTGTTTCCATTACTTTGACAGACCTTATATGACTTATTTTATGACCATCTTCAACAAGAATCCCATAAGGAACAAAATTATTAGCAAAACCCTAAATTAGCAATATTATTAAGAAATAGCTAAATATATTTCGAGCTCCATATGAAATTGGAATGAAACAAGAAACAAAAATTATGATAGGTATCAAAGAAAACAGGAGGAATAAGTTTACCAGATTTATGATAAACTGTACTTCCATGCAGTCTCAAACATTGATGTTGGATTATATCCAAGATGATCATATCAAATGTCTATAAATTGAAAGTGACATACAATTAACAAAAATACAAATGTAATAATACAAAAAATGACATACAATTAACACCTCTGAAAACAATCTACTATTCATTGGTCAGCCAAACTAAGAAAAAGTTTATAGCAGATAATACTTGAACATCCAGTATGCTCAGAGTGAAATCAAGTATGAGAAAGCAATGAGTATTTTTGAGGTTTCTTTTAAAGCTAATAACTATTTACCAATTCATGAATATAACCTCTGTATGTACAATTGCAAGAGGAAAATGATCACAAAGAGGATTAAAATCTACTTTAAATTGAGTTCTGTTAACTACTTCCATATAACTGGGAAAAAAAAACCCAAACAACAAAACAATCAAGATTTTCTGTAGCTTCTTAAAGTTAAAATATAATTTTAACAATCATAAAAATCAGAGGAGTCTGAAATAAATTAATTCCCAGTAGCTTCTCATGTAATTATAATATAAGATAACCAGGTATCTGGTTAAAGAAAGTATACTGTATACACAATTTTATACAGTATTACAAAAGAATATTAACAACCTGGGGGCATTATGTGATCAGGAAAAGAAAAAAAAAAGTCTTTCTAGGATATTGGAACAGCTACTTAACACCAATCACACATGTTCTACTTCCTGAAGAAGATACCAGTCAGATGTACTTGTCTTTCACATAGACTTTTTAGATGTGTTTAAATGCATGATCATCATCAAATATGGTATGTCCCACTATAGAAGCCTCCATTTATGATGAGTTTGCTTTATTTTACTGTCTTCTATCAACAGCAGATTCCTTAATTGCATATCTAAAGAATGAGAATGACCAATAACTTTATTTAGATTTAACTTTAAAAGTAGCAGTATAATAGAGGAAGTCACATCACCTTAGAAGAGAAATGGTTCAAGAAATCTGTTATGATATGGGGAAAAAAGTGTTTTTCTTAAAAAGCTTTTGAAGTTTTTGTTGGTTTTGTTTGCATTTATTTTGTTCTGTTTGTTTTTTAAACGCTGAACTAAAACTGAACACGCATGGGCAACTTCACCCAGCTACACCGGAACCTCAATGGGACTGATGCAAGAAAGTACAGAATATAACCTTGTCAAGGCATGTTTGAAATTGCAAGGACATAGTAAGATAGTAAAATATCAATGCTGTACTTATTCCAATGTCACTGGAATGATCCATCATCTATGAACTCTAACAGATACTAAGGGATTCAGCATTAATTATTGTAGTGCACAAGTGCAAGACTCAGAAAGATGGACTGGATGATGGTGCAAAAAAAAAACCAAAACCCTTTCGTTCACGAGCAGCAATAATAATAAAAAGATGTAACCCTTATCCCTGCAGACAAACATCCCTGTGTAATGCAGAATACCTTCATCAAGCAAAATGTGACTGTCTCAACCTAATCTCTGAGTCATATCACCCCTGGGAAACCTCGGCTGAGCAAAGCTTTATTTTGTTTTCCAGGCCCAGATTCAGCTTCACGTTAAAACAGTAAGTAAAGACAGGCAAAAGCCAATGAAATGCTGAAATTTAATTGTAGATTATATATATTATTCTTTCACTAAGTGATATGTATTTTCACTTGGATTATGACTATAACCTGTGGATGTCACTTTGGAAATATAACTGGAATATGATAGATTTTGTTAATGTTTTGTTCACATAGGGGAGTTGCATGAAAGTTGTGCACAATATATAAAAATACTCTGTAAAGAAATGAAACAGACTCTTCATTTGTGAGCATCTCTATTCAATACAGAAAGGCCTCATCCTCACTTGGCTAGTAATGGGTGAGCGGTAATTTAAGCTTAAAAATAAATATCCACAAGGGAGATATACAGTAACAATATAGCTAATTTGCAATGACAATATTATTACATGAGTACAATGGAAAAAAATAATTAAAAAAACTCAAGCCTGCAGTACCACTGGACATAAAATGCACGTGATCGTGGTGTATTCACTAGACAGTAGCAGCTAGCTCTGTGGAGGGTACATCTGTCAGTTTTTGAAAAGGTAATTTTTGACACCAAGACTTTACTAGCTTGTACTTAACAGCATCTCTACGATACTTCTGTAGAATTCTTCACTCTCACACATTGTCTTTGTTTTTCACTAGTGGCAATTAGGCACTAGACATGAAGAGAAAAGACTGCAGCACACAAACTTTCCATTTAAGCACATGTACCCAGAAGGGGATGTGTGGGGAGGGAACAGTGAGAGATTTAAAATAGACAAACAAACAAAACAGATGGCAAGTGAAAAAGCATTCAAACTATGAGCACTGTTGTGAGGCTGAAGTTAAACAGAGCTCATGAGCTCATGTACAAAGTCTCCTTCTCCACCCAGAAAGCAAGTCTTTCCAGCTCCAGAGGAACAGAAGAAAGTCCGTCCCCACTTAGTCCACAGAGACATGGAAACTGAGCAGACCCTTTCAGTGGTGAAGGGGCTCAAGAGAAGAGGTAGGTCCACCCCTGTAGGCACAAGCCAAGCCTCGCATTGCCTTGGTGTCTCTGCCATCTTGCTTCCTGTGTCAGTTACTTCTGCAGGGGCAGATGGTGGAATGTAAAGAGGCAACCGCTCATCAGCACTAGCCTGTATTCATCTAAAAATGAAAGGCAGGACTAGGATTCCTGTTAACTCAAAGCGAGTAAACATCAATCCCATGTTCTTGATTCCATTGTGTGGGACACCCCCCATCCCCAAATTCTTGGGATCCTGATCTAGTTCTTCTCAAAGTCAATGAAAAGACTCTCACTGACTTCAACTATCTACACATTAAGCTTCTACATCAACAGACACATTCCCTGCCCAGTATCAGGAGACTCTTAAATGGTTGATGAGTTAGCACAGGCAAGGCACTATTTGTTGAACATCAGTATGTATTTTTTATAGTAGATTTTATGACAGGCTTCTTAAGACACTGGACAGTAAAATCAGACACTTAAAATAATTACGGAGCTCGTTTAAACCAATAACTACTCCAGTGAGTAGAAAGGTCATCAGCCTCTCTTTAAACATACCAAAGGAGAGCCTAATGCTGAAAGCCAGAGAATCTGGGAAGTATGAGGTAACTTTCCTCTCTGCTTTGAGCATATATATCACAAAGGCCCAAATCAGACAGGAGCCCACGCACCCATAGTTGTCAACATGTAGAAAAGCAGCATTTCACAACTTCCAAAGTGATAAGATGCATGTTTTGCTCCTGTTAGTTTAAATCTGATTGCCTCCTTAGTTTAGTTTGGGTACAGTATTACATCAGCTGAACAAAACGTTTCATGGCACACTTCAGTAGGGAACTTGGAAACTTGGCCTGGCTCAATATAATTGGCTTCCTCCTCTCTACAGGTCAGAGAAAACCTGATTGTCCACTGACAGGCATCACTTTCAAGTATCAGTTATTTATTATCTCAAAGATTTTCTTGGTTAGGAAGGAAAAATATCAGGAAAGACATAAAAAATTGACACGGAACCCATGTCAAACCCAAGAAAAAAAGGAACAGCTGCTCTTGGTTTGGTCTGGCATGTTCTCTACTACTGGCAGCTGCTGGACCTGCTGTGCTGCTTTGCTCAGCAAAAACAGGATACTAATATAATATAATGGAAATAAGTTCACAGAAGTAAAACAATCAACCTCACTGGAATGCTCAAATCTGCTCCAAGCACATGCAATACAAAGCCAGCACAAAAACCAGATAGTTGGGGAGAAAGGAAGCAAATCAGCAGTATTTTGAAAGGTGTAGAATGATAAACGCAAAAGGTATTTAATACATAGAGAACCTGCACCCAAGCCTTATATTGCACAGAATGAAGAGGTTCCCATAATGCAATGACTAATATAGCTTCATAATCCCCCCCAAATGCTTTTTATTCATTTTAAATGCCTTGAGCAATCTGAGACAGCCTGGCAGTAGCAGCAAGACAGAGAACTGAATTTATGTCTTTCATAGTTCTTGCACTGCAAAACAATTTTTTGATGCAGTTGTGATTTGAAAGAGAACTGTACCTTGCTTTAACCATGAAGTCCACCGTAGATGAAGGAGAGCTCTTGCTAAGCCATTATTCATTCCCAAGGCAGCCTTAATTGAGCTGGAAAAGAGCGATGTTGAAACACCAAGGTTTATATGTTGCATAAATATGCAAATAAAGTACCAGAAAACACAGTATTTCAGCCTTGTACTATGCAATACATGATTTGCTCCGTTATATATTTTTTTTTTTCCACACAAACCTTCCATGGATGACTGAAATGCAGATAGCATGTTGTTACTCCCACTAGTAGAGCACCCAGTATGACCACAAATAGAAACATATAAGTGATGTTTAAAAAAAACCAAGTTTGCAGCACATTCCACATTGATTTCAACCAGCAGGTCCTACATTGTTTGGTTAGATATCTAAATTTTGAGACAGCTTAAATCCCAATGCTGTCCTTATTTATGCAATTGGTTCCAGTGGCACAGCCATCGGTTTTCATCAAAACTTAACTGAGAATCCCTAGAATGCCATCTCTGTATGTAAAATTAAGCGATATGCATGCTATGGAGAAGGACGAATGATGATTTCTCCTTAGGAGTATGTGTGCACATATGCTGTGTGTTGAAGAGACAGACTTGTGTACAGAAAACCATCACAACAAGCAGAAAGCTACAAACATGCCATTGATCACAGAGATTTCAACACCAAAGCAAGAATAAAAGTTAAAGTGCAAAATGTAAGAGGCCAATACAATTAAGGACAGACTAAAGACTATAGAAAGATACAGATTTCTTTCTAAATCACCAGCTCATTTCCACTAACATTGTTTCATTCCAACATCACAATGAAAGGAAATAGACTGAGTTCCCTAGATGAGCACCACAGGAACCAAACAAACCATATAAATGTGCATAAAAGATAAGAAAATGGCATATTCAACAATAAAATTCTGGCTGCACTCAATGCTTAGCTAGCTGTTTGCAGAGGTTAATATTTGCTATAAAGAAGTAGTAAATAATTAAGTCAACTAGTCACATTCACATTGTTGACATCCATTAGAGCCTACCTGTCCATAATGCAACATACTGCTGGATTGCTGACAAATCAACAGAATTCAAGAACTGAAGTAAATCCTGCCTTTATCAACATTAGAATGCAATATTATCAAGAAACAGGAAACCTAGGGGTTTCAGGAAAGTGTAATATGTAGCCTAAGTTAGAAAAAGATCCATAATGTTTTATAGTAATTGGTCAACATATAATTGTTTCTGATCAGAGAATTTTTAGACAGATATAACTCCACTGTCTCCTGTGACACAGATTGCTTTAATTAAACAAGACTAGGGTAGGAACCAATCATTTTTTCCTATCTTCACCTCTTCTACACAGCATAACTGACTTGTCTTCAGCAGAGATGTTCCTGATTTTACATCGGCTGACACAAGGTGGGAGGGGAGTAAGGTTTAGTTGAGTGAATTCTGGAACAGATGGGTTTAAAAATGCTTTAACTCACCACCCGCTCATCCTATATCATCAACTACTATCAACTATGATCTCATCAGCACTTGACACCACTAATATATCATGAAGGACAAAATGATGCATGTATTCACAGGTATTGCAGGCTGTATTTTCTATCTGGCTAAATGGCAGGCTGATTTTAGGGAATCACAAGAATTGCTGTAGAGAGACTTATTCTCACGAGGATTTTTAAGTGCTTAAGTGATATCAGGGTCATTGTGGGGACCAAGGGCAAGTGTTACAAACATGTTCTAGTACTCCTTCATCCTACTGTTAGTGCTGCAGCAAAACGCTAATAGCTTCAGAAAAAAACATATAATTTACAACATATAGCATGAACAAATGATGCAGACCCTTCTGCAGCGGTAGCATGACCAAAATCAATCAGAAAGACAAAGGAAATTAACATTTTGGGGATACAGGACATAGTTCCCCCCGTCTACAGAAGAAATCACAAGAAATATAAACCTAAATTGTGATCTAAGTGTTATAACTGGTGGTTTCTATAACAGTGTATTCTATGATACTATGGATATTCCAGTGCTTCACGGGGGAGGGAAAATACCCTTATTTTATATTACAGACAAGGAAAAAAAGTAAGAGGGGTTAGTTTCCCAAGGAAAACAGCAAAGCTAGAAGTGGAATTCAGGTCTCCAGCGCCCACTGTGTACCCCATATTGTGCAAGTGAAACAGCATGTTCTACTGAAAATGCATCTTTTTGCATGGAATAAAATTTTATAATTGCGGCACTGCTGATACGGATGCATAAAGGAACATATGGCTATTCACTTAGCTTTTTCAAGCTCTGCACCAAATGCACCAAATCTTTACTACAGCACTTTTTTTTTTAATTATTATTATTATTTAGAAAAGGCAATATTTATTTCATTCTTCCTACCCAGACAAAATGAATGCAGGAATACCAGTTCCAACACTATTTTTTTATAGTGTGCGAATGGGAAATGGCAGTAATTTACTTTTCATAAAAATAATTTGCAAATTGCGTCTCCAATGAGGAGACTCACATGTCTCCAAAAGACTCACTGAAAACTGCTCCTGAAGCATATTCTAGCCTCAAGTAACTTTTCTTTCCCATAGAAGCAATAAATTAATCCCACCAACCTCAGTAAGAGGGTTGGACCTTAGGAAAATAATGATGTGCTACACCATGGCCTTTCTCCTTCAACAACATACTCATTGTGCACCTTCTTCACATTTGCCTCGCTCACGTCATGTCAATGAGGAAAAAAAGGGGGTGGGAGTGGGGACAAGAGCCTTTAAAGGCTGTAGAGAACATGGGTGATTATTGCCTTCGTTAATCAAAACAGTAAAATATTGTTGACCTTTGGAGAAAGCAGTAAAATGTCAAATTTTGCTCTTTTACTTCCTAAGCAAAAAAAGTCTTTTCTACAGAGCATTGTCCTTTCTTTGTGATAATGCATTAAATTGTACTCAGCTCCTAGCCTCCACTGATCAACCACTAGAAAAATCGATATAACAGATATATTCTTTACATTCCTTTTTATTAACTTGGCCCCCGCCAGGGAAAAGTAAATGTTCCTCTATAGTTCTCTTGCCTTCTGAGATTACTTGCACACTCAAAAGTTAGGCAGCTGCCCATAGAGCCAACTGAAGAGCCTTAATTCCTCCCACTTCCCTTCTTTTCATGCACCCAGACCTAGTGTTGAGCTTGTCTAGAACAACTCCAACAAGATACACCTCCGCTGAAAACAACTGTACCCCCTTGAAGTAAAAGGTGATTTTCCAGAATTTAGTTTTTTACTCAGGGAACCACACATTTCCCCTACTGCCCAATTGTTGTTCTTAGTAGCTTCCTCTGTCATTAGGGCAGCTGTGATCAATACAGGTTTTCTAGGTTAAGAAAAAAAGAAAACTCCTTTAGGGCTAAACAACTCAAGAATACATACATTGTTTACATATTGCTCAAACCCAGTATTTGTCCTTAAGCTATAATTGTCAGATGTACAGCTATCCTCAGTGTCAAAGCCTCAATTAGAACCACTTTGTTTCAATTAGCTTGAAAGTGGTAAGTGGCTACATAAGAGTATTCCCCTTGCTTTTGCATTATATCTGTTATCCAAACAATATTTTTTTATTATTATTACACTGCTGTACTGGGTTTCTCTGAGTTGTTATACAGGAGAAAAATAATTGTCCTTTTCATTTGTAGATTTTGTATTGTGACAAGGACTGCTTTTGGAAGTAGAATTCAACCTTAACAAGTCCTATTCTTCAAGAATTTAAGATCGCATTCTTAAAGAAGCAGAAATAGAATTGAGCAAAATACTCCCTTGATTGGTTATTCCATATTTTCCCAGGAATTATTGGTGTTACATGCAACTCATTCTCAGTATTTGGTGACAGTGGACGAAGAAATAAATTTTTATCAGTGTCAATCAATCAATCATACATTATTTCCAATAGAATGACATGCCAAATTCCTAACATTCTAATGAAAGATGCTAATAAAATGATGACCTGTCAACTCGATTGCCTACTGTAGCCTTTATAGAAAACGACTGCTTCACAGCCCCTCTATAGATAAAGGGCAAAAAACCCAGAGATGAAATTGACATTATAGTGTGAAATTAAATCCATGAAAAGAAGATCCAGAATGCAGGAATCACACAGCAAGAAAAAAAATAATTAAACTATAGCAAGATTTAAAGTTTCTCTAAAACTGCACAACAGTGAAAAATATTTGAGTCAGCAGAAATAATTCTGAACACAGATTACTCCTTGACAAAATATGCAGGCTGAGTTGAGACTGGAAAGAGACACACACACCCCAGTCATATTACATCTCAAAGAAAATGCGGATTGATCCATTTTTTAAAATATTCAATTTACATTTCTGAAAATTAAAGAAGAAATATCAATGTAATGCCTAATTTTGGGACAAGTTTGATTTTGGACTGGTCAGCTGGTCCATGCACCCGCCAGTGATTGATCTTATGAAGGAAAGTCTACCTCAGATGCTGTGACAAGTCCTTCTTTAAAACCAGAGTCTGCATTAATCTTTCAAGAACCACCCCAGAATACTCTGCTTCAGGACCCCCGAAATGTTGCAGGAAGTCAAAAACTGCCTAGTATTTGTCTAAAAGGCAGGTTGGTTTTGGTGCATGGTTTTAAAAACCAGGCCTAGGAGAGAAGACGACTATCCACGTCCCACCAAAATCCATAGCTGAACAGCAGCATCTGAAGGGACCTCGCTTTGAAGATTCCAACGGGCACATCACAGAGGCGCTGTGGGCAGCCGGCAGCAAATTACTTCACAGACTGAACTGTTTAAGCAGCACCTGGATGCAAGCATAGCAGTCTATCCCAGCCTAGAATATCTTATTATTTTATTATTATTTTATTATTATCTTATTATTTTAGTACTTGCACTGATCTTTCGTTGCCATTTTTTGTAGTTCTGTGATTGTCCCTTCTTTGGGTAGGGGACTGACTGAGCACCAGGGGCTGGAAAAGGCAGAGATGTGGGACTTCTCCCTACATGTAGGAGGGGAAATTCAAACATAATCAAAAGGCCTTTGGGGTTTCTTGCAGTGATTTCTTTCTCAGTTTTGATCTTCACTATTCCAATCATTAGCAGTGAAAAAATTATATCCTTAGTCACACATTCACTACTCACAGGCCACAATTTTTTAAGCTGCAGTTGCCAAGTGCCCACCAACTCCTAGCATATATTAGTATGCCAAACTACACAGTGGCACAATCTAGAATTTTTTATTAAAGAAATCGGCCAGGTGTGAGGAAATAGCGTGCTGCTCTTTTCTAGCCAGCAGAGGCTGAGCTGAAGCCGCGACTCAAACCCGTTATGATGTACTGCCAAGGACTCAAAGTTACTGCTTAATTCTTTCCACAGCTCAGAAAAAATAACCATTTCATCAAAAACTTAGAAGACTATTTTAACACCCAATTATTCCTATTTTAAAAAGGGGAAACTCCACTTCAGAAGGGCTTCCTCAGGACCATATGCAGAGACTTTCAATAAGATACTAATAGCACGCTTCTACCTTACAAGCTAGTTCACCATGTAGTGACATAGAAGTTAGGCTGTTTGTATCTTCCCTTATAATACCCAATACAATTATTATATTTGACCCGGAAATTAAAGAAATAACTGAAAATAAAGTACCTCAGAATGTTCAAAATAAGACAAGGCAAAGGTATGTCTAACACAGACCAATGAAATACCTGAAATAAATCACTGTCCATCTGTTATCTTGTCTTATATATGGATCATAAACTCTACTGACTTTTTTCCTTTTTATTTGTACAAGGAGTACTAATAAGACTAATAATATTCTTTATGCATATTTCACACTCAAAGAATTTAATTATCTTTTTCTTATCATCACATGATTCTGCTTTTAAACAGATATATTCTTTGTTAAAGAAATAACTTGCTAGTAATTAATTTTTATACTAATTTTGTTAATGCTAAATTAGCATGGATTACATTAGGAGTAGCTGCAATATTTTTTGCAACATTTTGCAAAATGTTCTGTTTCAGTAGTTCAGTATAAGCAGTGAGGTTACAATAAGCCTCCGGTATATCAACATCTAGAAATTAAAGTACAGCTCATCAGAGATCATCTTTGTATTGTGAGCCTGAAGACTATTACGAGCAGACAGGTACTACAAAGATAACATTGTGAGAAATGTGATTTTATTACACCTACAATTTCTTTACTTGAACTTTTGCATTATCCAGAAATTTTAATTTAGCTGGATATATTTAAAGCAAGCCAAGTTAGTGGACAGATTCAGCAGATTAACAGCTGTGACACTACTTTTAGTATCAACTTTCACTTCCGAAAAATTTAAGATGGAGACTGACTTACATATTTTCTCCACAGAACAAAGCAGATTATTATAGAATGCAGTTGCCAAAAGAATATATCATGATTGACAAAAAGAAATTTGTTAATACAATGGTTTGAGGCAGTTGACAGAAATTTTTGTCAACAGAATAGATTAAGGGATTCAAAAAATGAAATTTGCAGATGAAACAGCTTTGATGTTTCTGATGAAAAGTATTTTGTTGACAGAATGGATCAGAGAGAAAATGCATTTTCTCAACATGACAGTTTTAGCTCTTTGACAAAATATATTTCATCCCCAGATGTTTTGGCTGAGTTGTCAACTATTCTTCGTCTTTGCCATTAACCAGTCACTTCACTGTTGACTGAAAGATTTCTTTAGTAGCAGGTCTGTGGAAGCAACTGGAAATATTACAAATACCACTGCAATTAACCACATTGAACCATTAATTATGATGTTATAACTACTGAAATATTTGCCAAGGGCCAACTGAGCTAAAGACATGATCTGGTTTTGGATTAGGATATTTCCCCCCGCCCCTTATTTTCCATTTATGCATAGGGCTTAATACAATACCCATTCTTTTTTTCCTTGGAAGACAGTTTGATGAGAGCTGACTTTTGTTTAAGGCTTCAGTTCTATGAAGACACCCATGCACCATAAGGAAAAGGGCTACCCTGTGCTCCTGGCATATCTTAAGCACTAATATGTAAATGAGACTAAGGCAAGGCAAGTCAAGCCACCTTCTCCACCCCAGTGAAGGAAGTCCCATAACTGCCTTACGCAGCTGTGTAGGTCTAAATCTAGCAATCAGTCAGTAGGCAATAAAATTTTACTAGACTGAACATCTTCCCCCTTGAGTAGTAGTAGTGCTCAGAAGAAGGAAGAAAAACTAGGTCCTGTTTCTCTTTTTTTTTTTTAGTGGTTAAGTAGCTACACGACAATCTTCCTAATATTGACTCATATGTGTGTTTCGAGTTCTTATATGAGTTTGTAAGAAGCTGTGGTCCCATTCAAAGGTGCATTCTGCAGCCAGGTGCCAGTCTGGCTTGCCTGAGGTCACCAGCAAACACCTACGCAGATTTATACCCCATAAGATATTGGCACACATATTCCAAGGTCATTCAGGACAGCATTTTGTCACGCAAGTCCTACACCTGCATAAGCAAGTACTTTTAGCAAGGGGGCATATGGATTACTTCCCTCCTCATGAACTGCCTTTCTTTAGAAATAGGAAGGTGGCTGGTGGCAACAGCAAAATGCCAGCTATTCACCTGACTATGAAGCTACTGTTGGGAGGAACAGTAGAAAGATGAAAATAAATACATCTGGCTCAGAAGGAACAGTCACACCACTGTCAAAAAGCAGGGCATGACTCCAGCTGGATGTCGCACAAGCCAAAATTTCTGAATGCAGATTTTTAAGAGTGAGATCACAGAATGAGGGAAAGCACAATCTGTGGGAAAACACTAAACCAGATCACAACAGGCTCAGTGGAATCTGCAAGACCATTAACAGGAGGAATAGGTAGAGGTCCTTTAGACCCCCTACCACACTAAACAATCCCCCAAACACTTGCATCAATCTTGACTTAGCCAGACTCTGTCACTTGCCTGATTTAGAGGTTTTTGGTATGAACGGGTAACCCAGAGTTTTGGCAGGGAAAAGCAAACAAACAA
>JAVJGJ010000033.1:5966676-6003486 GCA_035590215.1 Microhierax caerulescens | reverse complement strand
CAAAGCTCTCTGTTCAGCCAGGCTGGTCCTCTTCCTCACCAGCTGGTCTCTTGGCACATGGGGGCAGCCTGCTCCTGCGCCTTTAAGCCTTCCTTCCTGAAGAATGTCCAGCCTCCCTGGACCTCTTGGCCCTTCATAAGGATCCCCCAAGGCACTCTGTCAACCAGGCTCTTAAACAGGCCAGAGCTGGCCCTCTGGAAGCCTGATGATGATGCGGGGTTGGGGAGACAAGACTGATTAGAAAGAATGCAGCAGAAATGATCCAGAATCAGGACACTTGACTTAGTTGATAAAGTTGTATTAAATTGTTCTTTTAACGGAAAAAAGCCTGATCTCCTGGTCTTACTTGACATTCGTGCTGCCAGCATAGCAAAGTATACTTAAAGAATAAAGTACGTTGCTTGGTCTTATAGAGAGCTTCACACAGGAGAGAAGTATCACCATGCTCACTTTACAGATAGGTGCAGACAAGCAAAACAATGTTTTTATTTATTTATTCTTAAAAGGTATTAGGAAGCCCAGAACTCAATTGTGCAAAACCTCTGAGTTTCCAGATTGACCAAGGTCCATGATGCCCCTCGTTATTTCTGCATTCATCAGTTTCCTGCTCTGCATGACACTTTTTGTGCACATCTGGCCCTTCTCACTTGTATCACACAGGCTTTGAGATCTTCAGCTGCTACAACCACATTAGATTACAGAACGGAACAGCATTCTTTGATGGTGCAACCAACATAAAGCACAGGTGAAACTACCAGACAGCATCTCTTCCAAAATCTCTGTGCCCCTATTTAAAGGCCAGGATTTATGTTTAATGCTCAAATCAGTGTTTTATGGAAATCATAAACATCTGCAGCTCATGCTATATTTTCAGCTTTTCTTTCCTAAAATAAACCACACATTTTGCAGGTTAGATTTATGTAACAAAGATAACTAAATATTTAAGTTCACAGTTTAAGCCCCTAGCCACAAAGTTTGAACTAAGTAACCCAGAAGTACTGAAATATTTGAGGAGGATTTTGAGGAGAGGATTGGGATAGAGGGGAGCAAGAATAATGATCTGAGAGCCAGAAGTGCCCAAAACTGTTACTGTCCTAACCTAAATTAAGACATGGAAATGCCTTTATTTTCATTGTAAGATGTGTGAAACTTCTGTTAGCAGCAAGAAAGGATGAAGTCTTTGTTACAATTAATGTTCAGCGTCTTCGAGGAAGAGTCCACACCAAGTTGGTCCTGGTGCCAAGCACAACCTTGCAGGACCTGTTTTCTCTGGGACCGCAGAAAAGAGTCGGTGTATGAAGGACAGAAAGCCAAGGTGAAAGTAATTTAAATGGGTGCAATTTACATTTGATACATCTTTGACATAACTTTAGTGTGCCAAGGTAAGAACATTAATTCCTCACAAATGACTTGTTCGGTGGGGTCTTAAGCAGCACATAGCAGTGACCCCATGAGTCATTTTAGAGAGGGTAGAGAGGGACAGCATGAAAGAATGTATATTGCGGAAGAAGCAGACAAAAATTTGCTGGTCTTGGTAAAATTGGGGAGTCAAGACATACATGGGCAGGGGGAAAAAGCTTTAGTAAAGAACTCTGAAGAGACAGATTCAAAGAGCACCTTCAAGAAGATGACTGTTTTAAATTTATGATAGAGAAAATGGAGACCCAAAGCAGCATAGCACAAAGTAATGACAAAACTAGCTCTGTGACTGTGATTTGGCATGGGTGTGTAGTCATCGGAACCTCAGGAGTCATCAGGGGAAGGTGTTTGTTTTTTTTTTTTCAATAAAGGTGACCAATGAGAAGCCACAAGGAGAATGTCATGAGTTCTTGGATAATTCATGCATTTCAAAAAGAATATATAGAAATGTACCCTAGGCTGGCAGGAATTTTGTGGGAGAGAAGAGAAATATTTGAAATCTGCTCAAACTCAGCTAAAGAGCAGAACGGAGGAAAACCCAAGGAATTAATAATATCTGAAGGTAACCGTAGGACACACTATAGGGTCATTGGGTTCAAAACAGGGTAAGTGAGTTAAAATTATATAAGGAATAGATCTGGAGGAAATTCTGTGATCCTAAATTAAGGCTATGCTGAACACTATGAGAACTAAAGGGCTTTAAAATGAATAAACTACTCATGTTTAAAATGCTCTTGACATACTAGGGAATTGAATTAAAAATCTCAGGTTGATGAAAAATGTCTTTTCAGATGTTTTGTACATTTTAATATAGTAACTAGAATTTTTAAATTATCCAAATATAAAACTTCAACAAACAGAGATAGAAAGCTTACAGTACAGAAAATTTACATGAAAATACAAGACTTCTACCCATAATCAGCAAAATTATGAGCAAATTTATTCAAATAAACCATTTTCATTCAAAATGACATTCCACTAAGTATACAGGGAGATGATCTTTGTATGCCATTCGGAATAAATTCTATTCAAATAAGTATTTGATCTGAATATGAAAGTTACTATGTATAACCAGCTGCAAACTGAATATTAAGTTGGTGCTTAATACAGCACACATCTTTAAAAAGGGTTCTGTTTGTTCCTAAGGTTGCATGCTCTATCGCCTTGTAAAAATAATGCCAGACTAGAGCCTGATTGTGATCTCACAACAAGAACCAAAATATGAACCCTCCTCATGCATGTAGTCCTATTTAAGTCAGAATTTGTCCTCTTTTCTTTAAAAATTCACAGATATGCGCAAGAATAACAAATTCTAGCCCTAGGGTTTGCAACCCTAGTGGCATCAAAAGCATTAATATGCTTTGTTAATTCTGATATTGAGCATGAAAGTGTTTCTCTATTTCTTCAGTTGGACTGATCATACATTTCAGAAGAACACCCATGAGAACACATCACAAGTATTGTAAGATATTACACTTAATATAAAGGTTCATTTTCACCATCAGGATTGTTTAGTTTCTAATTAGCTCAGCTTATTTGGGAGGACAGATAGAGGCTGTTGAAACCTTTGTAAGCACAGCAGCCAGCATTACCACATGGCCATGGTACTAAAGTGTTCATCACTAAGTATGGGGCAAGGAAATAGGAAAGAAACTGAAAAGATTCTTAGCTTGCCGTGCTAGCTTAATTCCTGATTTTTTTAAGACAGATTCATTAACTTCTGTACATAATCCAGATGCTTGAGAGAGAAGACAGCCAAGTCACACAGACAATTAGTATGCACTCTTTTTTCATGTGACTCAATTAGTCTACATATCTGTGCTGGAATCAACACAAGGACATTTCTCCCAACCAACCATGTCACTTGCAGCATTTTTGACCATTTTGTTTCCCCTTTCTGAAGCCAAATTCTTTGTCTCTTTTCCAAAGAAAACATTTCTAAATACAAATTGTCCAAGCTAGCCTTTGCTCCTCAAGTACTTAAGTGACTCCAAACCTATCAGTTAAAGACAAAGAAATAATAATAAAAAAAAATATAGATGTTCTACCCATTAATAAAGAGCACTAGGAAACATTCTTGCAGCCAAAGAGGACTACCCTTTTCCCCAGAACAGTTACATGGAGAAAGCATTATAAAGATTTTCCCATATCCAAAACATGAGAAACTGGAAACAGATTCTATTTAAAGTGATGGAATATTTTATATTCATCAAAATTTTCTTTCACCAAAAACCCAAAGGAAATCCAACTACCAACACCACTGACTGAAAGAAGCATCTTAATTTTCATTGTAAACAAAATAAACTTTTTCCTTCTCCTAGCAAAGACATAATCTTGCATCTACTTCTTTAAAGCTGGGATATTTTTCTAATTAAAAGGGTTATGACAAGAATTTCAGAGATCTACGGGTCTCCATTTTCATCGATGTTGAATCATAGATCAAAAGGTAAAACCAATTCTTGTTCCAAGTGTATTCCTCAAAATGTTTCCAACACTCCCACTGAACAGTTTGGTAACAAAGGATTTCCCTTAAAACTATTTGACTTATCAGGACAGAAGCTACATTTTTGAAGCAGGGTATAATTCATCTGATAAACTTATTAGAATGTAATGAAATACGATTAAAATAAAGTACGTATTCATAAAAAACCTGCAACCACTGTACAATTACAAGTTTTAAAACTTCCACTGTCATGCTCTTTGCTACATGAACATGAACCAAGTTTTATGCTTATCTATGTTTTAGTGGTCATTGAAAAAGAACACCTAGTTAGTATAGAAAGCAAAACACGGATGCAAATCATATATTTGTATATTTTGTTATTGCAAGAAACACCTTCCTTAACAAGTATGGAAAAAGTTCTAGGACTGATGTTTACATTGAAGGAAAAATATAGACTTTCTTACTGAAAAGGAGAAAGGAGCACAAGCCAATACACCCGCTTTCAATTTGGTAAAGAGATTGTTTACAGACACAAGTTATCCTTTCAATTCGATGTTATACCCCAGAGCAAAAGCATAAGTACAAAACATTAAGCATCCCTCTAACACCGGCATCATCTTCACTCAAGTCTAAGCTTTGTGCTACCCATGTAACACTAGGATGAATTTAAACTGTCTAGAACATGGCATTTTGGCACCAAAATGCTGTGTAAAATAAACAATCTGCTCTTAGAACTTGACAGAACTATAATTGATCAACACGCTATAAATCTTCACGGAGTCAATTAAAGAGTTGTAAAGCATCATAATGCACGATAAAAAGTATGAAATGAATACTTTCACAGGCAATAGAGATTGCCTTCATAGAGCAACAGAGATGACCTGGAGCAGAAATAGCCACTACTCAAATATAATCATCAACAATGGAAAAGTACCAGCTTCTAATGTATACTCTGACTTGGTAACAGGCTATTTCAGGTAACAATCATTAAACAAGCAAAATAACTAGCCCGTAGTATGGAGATAAATATCTATCTATATACAGTACACAAACACATTTAATGATACACCTCATATTATTAGTTATATGCCCTTCAGCAGGACCAAACAGCCCAGAAATTTCTGTTTCAGCATAATCTTAAAGAAATTATCTCTGCACGTCTAAATATGATCACATTATTTTCTACAAGTGTCAGTTTTACTTGGCAATATTACATTTTCCAACATATCGTTTTCTAGCATTTTTCCATGACTATCTGTGTAGATTAGAAAGGTTCTTAACTGTTATCTGTAATAGATTTTGCCTGTAGCAAAATTCATGCAGGCATAATAGAAGAACAAAGTGTACTCTGAGGAAATTGCAACCATAATTTCCAGATGCCTGACATTTATTGCTTATTGCTATTAGAATTCAAGTGCCTATTTGTTTTTTACTTTGCTTTTATTCTTGCATCACAAATGTATAATGGAAAAAAGATATTTTAAATGCTGGGTTAAGTATCACAGATCAACATGAGGCACCAGCATAATCAATATTACTTAAACACACTCCTAGGCAATTAATTTTTAAGGAATCAGATTGTTGTACCACATCAGAATTTACAACAATACAATAAAGGTAGTTACATTCTTTATTGTTTAATTAAAAGCAACATTTAGCATGCATGCAGCTAACTGTTCAGACATTATGACATAAAATGTCCTGTTTATCAGTGAGAGATATATAAACAGCATTTACCGTACATTTTATTACACCATGTTAATTAGACTTTATTAAATTTCATATGCTTATCAAATTATCAAATGTAAGACTTCAGAACCCCAGAGAAATGTGCTGCAATGCACACAGCTGTATCCTCAGTATCTGCAATACTTCAGCTTTTCTATGTTGTACAAAAGTTTTATGTACAGTAGCTCAGCACACTGAGTGTGGAACTGCTAAGATGCTATATGCGTTTGGAGAGAGAAACAGTACAGAAGGATTTAACCTATGTGTTTGCCTTTAAAACTAAGGGACAAATGCATGAATTATGTAAGCAACATCTCTTATGTAGGCTCTGATTTTCACAGATTAATTCAAGTGAAAAGACAGCAGGTTAATGCAATGGAAGGCCCAATACCCACATGCATCAAGCAGCACCTTAAAAAAAAATAAAATAAATCGATTCTTTGCAGAGGCTTCCTGCCCATATGTCCAAAGTTCAGCCTTTGACTACCACTTTCCCACTTTACATGCTCTCCTCTTGAAGCACATCTTGAAAGAACTATCTTTTTTCTTTCTAATTTTATTTCTATTAAACATGTACAATAGGAGACCTGGATCCTGTTCCCGGCTCTGCCTTAAGCCTCCAAGAGCCTGTGAACTCCAGCTTGTTCTGACTCGGGTATCTGGTATCTGAAGCAAGGCCTGGCTTTGTAGGAAACAAATAACAGGTGTCCCAGAGGGTTCAAGGCAACAGGCAAGATGCAGAGTCAGCTTTAGCAGTCCGACTTTCAGAGGGCTCAATAGGGGTCAGCAAGGCACACATGCACTGAAGTTATTTCAACAACACCCTGCTGGTTTTTGCCCTTGGGCTCTTTGGCACATGTTTGCTGAAACATGCTTAACCTGAGCAAATATTCTGAATGTGTATCACTTTAAACAGAACTTCGTAGCCCTCTGAGTAGTACTGATTTTCCACCCCACTCTTCTTCAGGGATTTAGGAATGTTTGGTGACACTAACGCATACAACACAGCAGCAAACAAACCTCCTTACTCTAAAGACTCAATCCTCTGCAACAGACCAAACAAGAGGAAAGGAGACTAATGTTTCTCCCACTGTTTTTCAAATCTTACATTCTGATTCTTAGAGAACATTAGGGCCCTTTGATCATCATGGTGAACAAAATGCTAGTGTGCTGGCAATGTAGTACCGGCCTCTTTCATAAGTAGAAAGAAAAAGGGGCATCGATAACTTCTTCCTAGTGAGTTCTTAAACAACTTGAATACTTTATTACATTTATTTTATTGCTTCTTGAAGAAAGTACATATTCCAACTACAGTAAGTGGTGCTCTCAGCTGTGGTAATCATAATCACTCAAACAGGATAAAAGCTACATTAACTCATGCATTTTTTGAATACCTGATTTTTTTCCAAATCTTTGTGCATATCTCTTACTCAATATGCTCTTTGTCTACTCTCCTTTTGTAAAAGGAAACCAGAAGCAATCCTGTGCTCCTTGCCCCTTGCCAAGCTGTGGGGGTGTACCATGGGAGCAGATCCTTAAACGAGAGCTGGATTGGTTTCCATAGCCTGAGTGTTTGACCTCTGCTTAGGTGTTTTGGCCTGTCCTGAGTTCCAGGAGGAGCCTAGCCCTACACCTTGTACAGAAATCAAGTGTTTTCATGGGAACAAAACCTCTCTAGTTCTGTTCTACTTTCTGAGTACCTAATCCAAGATCTTTACATAGTCTATATTTGAGCCACTCTCATTGAGCCGAACACGAGTTCTAAGTTTAGCCCAGCAGAAACATGCCCGTTTTAGCTCACAAGAGAAGTAGCACACCCCTTCAAATAGTCGTCACAAAGTGTTCTGTGAAAGCACAGACAGACCCCGCCATCTACTTCTGGTCTTAACAATAGTTTGCAATGATTTTGTTATGTTTAATTAGAGGAGGTTTTATTCCATTTTAAGTTTATATTTATACACAGGGGTACATCTTGTTCCTCCTCTAAAAGAAACAGCACAGAAGCAAAGCTTGGGAGCAGTGGAAGAGAAAGTAGCTTGTGACATGGGCAAGTAGTGGTCCCAAGTCTCTAGAGGCTGGTTTTAAAGACACAGTGAACTATAGTGAGCCAGCTGAAAGAGATAATCCTGATGTAGGGCTATGGTAAGGGTCCTTGGTATTCGTATACTTTTACTGGGCCACATATATATACACACATAATATACAACTATTTTATCTGGCAATGATGCATCAGAAGTGAGATGTGATGCACTGAGTTAGCTCTGTCATGTAGTGGTAGGTTCCTCCAGAGTTAGACTCTAGCATTGACTTAACGTTCACCGATAGGTATTCCATATCATCTCTGGGCAATCTATGTACTTGCCCATTATTGCTATTAGAAAGATTTTCCTGATGGCTAACCTAAATCTTCCTAGCTTCAGTTTAAAATCTCATTACTACTTCTGCCAGTGGAAATGGAGATCAGTGGCAGTCTCCTTGGTTACACAGCACCAAGAATAATTCCAGTGTCTCTTAGCCAAGCCACACTTGCTACCAGAAGATCACCCTCCACTGGGCAAATTCTCTCACGACTCAGTTTGATTTACCATTCTCAGATGAAAAATATGTTGCAGCAAAAAGCAGCTTTCTGAACCAATAAGTAAAAGTGTCTATGGTTTCCGCTCACTCTGTTTTACGTTCCTGACAGGTTTTTGGTTTGGGGGGGGATGGGGGGTTGGGGGTTGGTTTTTTGCTTTTTTACATTCACTTACAACTAAATCAGGGCCTATAGATAAAACAAGACTGGGATTACAGAGTTCCCTTGTAATCCCTGAAGAGCAACAACAGACACCTGCAGTCTTGCAAGTTTTGTAGAGCACAGACACTATCTCTACCACAAATGTTATCAATGCACAAAACAGAAGGATGGGCGAAAGACTGGGTAAGAACATAATAGGTGCAAGTCATGAATTATGCATTGACTACTTCTATGTGGAAATTCAGGAAGCACTGACAATTTAGAAGCCTTAATCTATAATCTATGCTCCTGCAACCTAAGTCAGTAATATGCCTTTATACACTTTAAATGCCAGTCTGTCATAGTGCCACATTATAGACCATTCCAACCTCAAGTTGTATGCATATGTACGTTCCTACCTTATAAGCCCAGCATGGAAATTTAGGATCTTATAGAATGAAAAGGTATAGCCTTAGATACCTTGACATAAATGCTTAGGGAAAGTCTACTGCTCTAAATAATCTAGTCCATACCACAGACTAGAGGAGGAGGGCTGCCTCTGACACTGGCAGATAATATGTTTTTATTTCAGCCTTGACTCTGATCCACCAAAACAACATTGCTCACTTGCCTTTAACAGAATAAAAAAGAGAAAAAAAAAAAAAAAAAAAAAAAGTAGTTTCCAGACCCCTTCAGTGAAATACAAAAGAGAATGTTGGGGGTTTTTTTGTTTACAATAAAACAAAGGCTCCTAACTTTCAAGCATGCAAAGAAAACCCTGTGAAATGTAAAGCTTAAAGGATGAAATAAGATGTCAAATAAAAAGAAATACAATAATCCTTATATACAGAATTACGTATTGTGTAATTTGTGTCCACATGAGGGCATGTGTACATATGCGCATACATACATATAAGCTCTTGTGATCTGAAAGTTAATGTCATAACTTTTGACTCATGAATTCCTAGATTTGATAATGATAGAGCTTGTCAGCCAGCACAACTGATCCAGCACAGAGACATACATAAGCTGTGAAAAGGTCTGGCACGACTCAGTTCCCTGAAGGGCTGTGGGACTAGGGAATCAGTCATGGTTTGCAGTGGTGTGATCTTGGAGAAGTTGCACTGTGTTGCCTAAAATTATCAAGCCAATAGACAATTTATAGTTCCGAAAAACCAAAGCAGAGAATTTATTGGTGGTTTTTAATATTAAAGTGGGGGTTTCATGTCAGTTTTGTTGGTGGAATTTTTGTGTTGATTTCTTTGTTTTGTTTGTGTTTTTTCAAGTAAGCTTATCAGATGGCTCTGAGGAGACAGCTTTGTAATGTGAAAAAGAAAAAAGGCTCTAAAACACCTACTTCACCATTCACCACATTCAGATGTAGTCCAAATACATTCAACATCATAAAACAATGAGAAAAATGAAGACTCATTCCTTCCTCTGTGAGGCACAATGTGGTTTGCTTCCATCATTCAGATGTACCTTTTTCCTAACAAACACAGATATATCTAATCCCTCTGACCCAGAATCCAAGAGACAAAACCAACTAACCTTGCATTTAGAGCTGCACACATGCTTATTAGAAGGAATGTTCTTTAGGATCTCCTCTGCTTTGTGGACTCACCTTCTTTTTCCTTAAAAATATGAAATCATGAGAGTTCAGGCTGATGTGTTTTGCTGACAGTGCTAGTTTTGGTCCACACAGGCTTGCAGCTCAGCAACAGAATCAGGGTAAAGAGGAACCAACAGCAGTTGGCAGAGAAATGTCAAAAGCAATAACTGCTGCCTCTGACAGCAGTAGACTTAAAGAACCCCTATAGGAAGAAGTACAAACTCTTGACCCTACAGGCTGTGATTGTGGAGGTGGGAGAGGAAATGAAGCAACCTTTGAGCTCTTTCTCCTTGTTGAGAATCTTAGAAGATTTTTATCATATTCACAAGCTGTTAGATCTGATTGTTTTAAAGCCCTAGTTCTTGGAGTCTAGTGAACCTCATCCAACATTTCAAAACTTCTTTAAGGACACTGCTAAAAAAAGGAAGGATGTAAGCTTGTGTTTAATATTAAATTTCAACATGTGATGAAGTTCCACTTACTTCAGAGGTATTACAGTGGTCTGATTTGCAATGTACAATAGCTGTTAAGGCCTGCCTTAACAAGAAAGTAAACAGCTAAGGGAGATATTTTACTGTTACTTGGTTCCTCTGGACCTCTGCATGAATGATCTTAAAACCCACAAGTCTTATGTGTTAAAATAAAAGGGCATAATAGGTTGACTTTCAGACTAAACTTAAGCTCTGTTTCTTTTAGGGGAGCTCAAGACAGAACCACATAAAATGTAACACAGAACATTCTCTGCTGTTTTTCCTCAGCACATACAGTATATGAAGAGGCATGATATTCAAAGGCAATGCATGAACTAACGTTTGACTCTATGTTTTGGACATCTTAACTCTTTTATGCATATCCTTTTAATACCATGGCTCTTTGAAAGAAAATGCAGGCAGCATCATAACATTAAATAAAATAACGTTAGTGATAAGCACAGCCTTACAGCTAAAGAAACTTCTTTAAAAAACCCCAAACCCTCAAGAAATACTTTTTCAGTCAAATTTAAGAAAATAAATCATTTCATGAAAATGCATACAAATATAAAAATAAAAATATTTTCCTGAAGTTAACGTAGAGCATGGTGGGATCTAGTCCAAGTATACCTGTACTATCCAGAGTTGAACCTCTGCAACACATTGTTTATGCTGTTAGTCCTGCAACCTGTTTCTGCCTACGTCTCTTCAGCTCAGCTTTGCACAGCCGTATTCTAACACCAGACAAAGTCCTTTCCTTCTTCCCCAGAGCTTCCGACATGGTGTTAGAGCCCCATTGTCACATACTACCACCTGATGCTTTAGTCTGTTCTGGTGAAGCTGACTCTCTGCTCTGTGGCCCAGCCCCTGCATTTTCCTGCTCACACAATCATTTCTGTGTACTCACTGGTCAGACAGATCAACACTATCAAGGTAAAAAGATTCTCCACTGCCCCTGGCCTGGCAGAAGTGCAATACAGCTCCTGTAAAGGAATGGTGCTTTCCACTTCCATGTGGATACATTTAATGGCAAGGCTACTTTAGGACTTCACAATATTCATGGCATCCATCATAACCTAGGTGTCTGTTTCCATAACCATCACACCTCCCTCATCTGGAGGATACTATACAGTGTTCCAGTGAAGAGCCCAATGGAGCGGGTGTGTTTTTCTTTTTTAAATAATTTGCTGTATGTCCTTAACCCACTGCTTTCAGAAAAAGAGCATTAAGCAGTTCACATAAGAGCTTCAGCTCTGCTGAGTAGGGACAGCTGAAAGATCAGGAAGAGTCTCCATTTAAAGAAAAATCGAGCTTAATTTTTAGACTGTTTTCAAAAAAAGCACACGCATTCTCTTTTGTGCATACATATGGTTGCAGACAGTACCTCTTAAGTTATGGGACACAGCAGGCTTTCACGTACCATTTTTTGGCATACCAAGTTTCTGCAGATATTTGCAAATGGAAGTTTCAGGTTTTCTCTGTTTCCCCACTATAACTTCAGTGGGTTTCTTCCACTGTGAAAACTTAAACCACAATGACACAGAAGTGTTAACAAGCTCTGAAAAGTGCCCTGAACAGAAATTTAACTGTTGAATAGTAGCAGAATTTTTCACCTTACATAAAGTTTTCTCCATCCATTAGCATTTAGTCCAGCTATTGTTTTTAATCCTCTATGTTCTTTGCACAAGCTTTTCTTGCAGGGCTAATATCTCAAGTTTTGTTTGACTTCTTTATGTCTCCAGCTTATAGAGGGAATAAAATTCATTTACAAATACCCAGAGAATTTTAAGAGAGAAATAATTGTGCATCTATGTAACAGCTAGTGTCCATGGTTTTGTCCCACAATTTCTGCAAGAAGGAATGAGCCTGAGCTACATTTAACCATATTAAATTCCATAAGAGACCTTACCTCAATAGTGAAACTGCAATGAACAGAAAGGAAACCTTCCTAATTCTCCAAATAGGTTTGTGTCCCAATCATATGTCTAATGCAAAAACCTGATTTCCAGCTAAGCGCTATGGCCTATTCTGATTTTTGGTTGGCTTTGAAAGCAATGGACAAGCACTCATCCTGGAAATATTTCATTCCTGTTTCTGCATTGTGTGACTGTCATCTGAACCCTCTTCCTTTCCACAAAAACGCTCCCATGAAGCAACTCTGCTAACATGGCTAATGACAACTCAGGCCATTTGGTTTTGGTATCACATATACATGATTAACTGTCACCTGAGGCTGGTCAAGAATGTCCCCTCCTCAGCAGGATCAGCTTTAGCCCCTCAGAAAGTTCTTAAAAAAAAATTAAGTCAGCAGATGCAGGGAAAAGTGCATGATGAAAATGCACTGAAATAATATGATTCAGTAAGGTATTCAATAGAGTAGTGGTTTTTCATCCATTCAGTTACCAACTCACATAAACATTAGCATTTTCTTGCTCCCTCCACTTTCAGTGCCCCCCCAAAAAAAAACCCCAAAACAAAACCAACAACCAACAACAGACAAAAACCAAACCAAAACAAAAAAACAGCCCTAAAAACACACCACCAAAACCCAAATGCCTGATTAAACAAAGGTTTGTTCTGTGACTAGTAAAGTATAGTTATTAAGCCATGATGTCTTTCTTTAAAACCAATTTTCAATCATGGATCATGTACTACTGCCACTTACACAAGGTTGCTCATAATTGCTCCATGCAATGCTTTGATTAATTAAATCACACTAGAGATTGTTTCTTAGTAACACACCTGGTACGCTCTTTGTTGTTGGCGTTCATTAAAACGCTGTGTTTCATGCTGCTTTGCAGCATGAAAGGATATTAATCAGCTAAATTGTCATTAAGAGTCATATCAATATTTGCCACACACTGATTGTTTTTTTAAATCTTCAACAAAGGACATTTCACTGAAATCTCAGGTTGGTAACTAACCATATGACAGCAAAGTCAAATTAAAATGTTTTATTTTCTCTCTGGAAAGAAATAAATTAAGTACATAAACTAAAAGGCAAAGATGGTGTTGGGGTTTTGGCTTGGTTTTTTTTTTGTCTGCTACTTTGAGACAAGGAGTGGCATGTTGAATAAACTAAATTTAATGTGCAGAAAATCTTAGAAAAAAAAAATTAAACTCTCATTAATGTCTGTTCTGTTCCTTAAGCAGAAAAGGCTCCACTTTGTAATGCAATGTTGGTAATTAGGTTCAGTTTCAGAGCCTGAGCTGAAAAAGCACCCAGGGAATCAAATGTTACTTTTCATTATTAATGTGAATGAGAAAATGTTTCTAAATATTTCTCTTTCCTAACAACAGTCTATTTACATATGATCAGCAAACACACTGATAGGTTGAAGGTGAGCAAGTAAGAAGGGGAGTGGCTAGAATACTAATTACTTTTGGTTTCTCTATGATTTGTTCTGAGATTCGTGCTTTATTCAGGTCCTACACACCAGCAAAACTTGTTATGCAGGGCATATACTATTTCTATGCTGTGTATTTTTGTCAAAAAGCCCAGTATGCATCATCTGACCTTTCTCATAGCCTTTGCTACCTGTTATCAGGATCTAGATAGTGCTGCTTCTGGAGCTGGTTCTTGGCTATAAGACAAGCCTGCAGCAGCGAGGAGAAATCTAGAATTACATTTTTAGCACTGAACCGGCATATACCACTGATAATCAGGAGTATACCAACAGAAACAACAGCTGTTCCAAACCATATTCTCCTAATAACCCTAACACTTAAAGGAAGGGGGAACACCCACTAGCTAACCTATCTTCTGAAATACAAATTATCCAGCAGTTGAGTGCTTTTGTGATCCAGGTCTCTCTTTTACAGCATCTTAAAATATATCGCATCACACCAGAATAATGTGTACACGTATAACTGCACAAGATGTAAAAAAAAAAAAAAAAAAATATCCACAGTTTCCTTATTTGTGCTTCTGGTGGATGGACTCAATTTAGTTAATTTTACAATGTTTTATTTTATAATCTTTAGTAATGTCTTGACCATTATCAGGACCTGTGTGCTGATCAGCAATTGCACTGAGATTTCATCATTTCCCAGATAACAGCAATTGCCCCTCTCCAAGAACAATAGGTTCATGGTTGCTTTCTGGATTTGAAGTCTGCCTTAATCCAGGCAGTCACCTGTCTCCCCACTATGCGATTTAAATAAAAAGAATAAACACCCAAAGAAACCAAAACAATAAAAAAAATAAATAAAAAGCACACCCATCTGAGATATATGCTACACTTAACCTTAGCCGAAAGACTGAGAAGCAGCCTACTGTCCTGCCTATGGGTTCTTCTTCCACAACAGTTTCTTATATAATCCAAAACTGCTCATGCCCTCCAGGAATCTTGGGATCATACTTTCTCACAGATTTGTTTCTTTTTAGGGGAAACCACTGTCTCTCCCTAGGAAGCATCCTACATGGCAGTGAGGAAGCCTTTATCCCAGATAGGTTCTCACTACAGTTTAACTGCACCTTTTTTTACAGCTGTTTAACCTTAAAGTTTTAGGGCTACAACTTAGCATAATCACAGAACAAGTAATAGCAAGAAATACTAGAACAAATCACAGTTCTAAAAACAAAGGGGTGATCATTTGTTCCTGCCTTGCAAAGGGTGCCAAAGCTTTGCATTTCCCCAGGCAGAAACCCTGATTACTGCCCTTCACAGAACATTGCAGAGATCATCTATTTTCTCTGTCTCTTCTTGAGCATATGAGTCAAGAGAAATAGTTTAGCTTGCAAAAATGGGTTATTATTTTGCTTTATGATTTATATTTAGGTTGATTTAGTTGTAAATCACCGGAGTCTTGGCAACTGTATTCATTTTCTGATATTTAAAAAAAAAAAAATGCATAAGCAACCAAAGCATCTTTATATCATAAATAGGAAGAAAATGTAGACACCACAGAAGTTTTATATGTCATGCAAAACCCCCCTGTATCTTTATAGCACTTTCTGTTTACTCCTTTTTTTGCCCATGCCAGTTTGTTCTGCCTAGTTGTTTGCAAAAGAAGCATAGTTAGTAAGTGATGAGGCATGCTTGAATTAAGGCTTGTAATTTCTCCTGCTGAAAAATGTGATTGTATTATTTACGTTTATGAACCATAGTAAACACTGAAAATTTGCCCTGAAGTGCAAATTCATTCTAAGAACTCCCAGTACCATTCCTGGGAAAACATTTTGAAATACCTAAAAATTCTCACCTTTACAACATTTTTATTCTAGTTAGGAAAAAAAGAAAATAAAGCACCAACAAAACAAAAGACCCACTTTTTTTTTTTTTTTTGTACAGAAGGAAAGAAATGATTAAGTAATCATTCAGGTTCCTTGGAACATGAGTGTGCCCAATTTGCAGCTAAGTAAATCTTTTTTCATCAGGTAAAAAAAATAAATCTGGTTTTAGTCATTAATCCTGATCTTTATCACATGCAGCAGCAGATGTTATTTATATTTGGCCTGAAGTTAGTGATGTGCAAGCCCTGTCTTCATACACCTGCTCCTTAATAGGTCTTCATACACCTATGACACAATAATGCAACACTCTCCAGCGTATTCTTTCCTTGGAGTAAATAGATCTAGCCATATGGTTACTGGAAATCCAGATAGCCTCAGCAGAAGGCATACTGTAGAGCAGAGCAGAGCAACAGCAAGATTACACTACTCAATTCATGTTGTCCACTGTCTCATTTTCAGCTTTTCTAAAGACCTCTTCAGAAGAAAAGAAGGGAAACCCCTGTTCCACCCACCAATGACTCCAGGGGAGTTATTCACTCCAGAGGAGTTACTCCAGGGGACATCCTGGCGCCTCTACACCTACTTGCCCAGGGAGCAGGAGGCCAGACCAGAAGCAGCACAAGGGACAAGCTCAGGTGGGCAGGAGGGAGCTGCTCGAGTCGTGCATGCCAACACTGCTGTTCTGTGTTTTCAGAAAGACCCAAGAGTTGCGATGAAAAATGGCAGCCTTTGAGAATGGATAAATTCTTAATATTTGCATGTGCTAACGATTAACCTCAGCTTCAAATAAGAACCTCCAAAATGTATCCAAGTATTGCAGCCTCCAATCATTACTGTTTATTCAGTATAAGAGAAGGAAAAGGAGACAATGGCATCTACACATCAATTATGAGAACTGTCAGAAGTATCTAATTTGGAAATTTGTGTAAACATCAGAACTACAGACATCCAGCTGCCAGTCACTGAAAATTCACAGGAATAAAGGAAGCATCCTCAGACGTTCTTTATGAGCTCACCTTCGCTCATATTATGGTAGCATTTACAAAGCTCAGCCATTCTGAGCTCTTGCACTCATTCATTTATTTCCATAATTTAACCGGTTAAAGCATGCCACTAGTGATCTGTTAGATAATCTTCAGGTTCTGGACAAAACATGCTTTAAAAAATCTGAACGAAACCAAGGGAAATAGAAATCAGCTTTGAATTGCTTTAACCTTTCTTTATTTATGACTCTGCACTGTTCAGGGTTGCTAATAGCTATTATAAAATAACAATGCCTTGCATTTATTGATAGAAAGATTAGTGCTTCTAGTTTTAACTCTTATCCCCTGTATTACAAAGGAGTAAATCATAGCCAGCCAAACCAAGGTTAAATATCAGAAGATGCATTTTAACAAGACGCTGAAAAAAATTAAAAATAACCTTCCATCTATGGAAAAAGAGTTGTTAATTCATTGAATTTTGTGGATTCCATGAACTGATAAGCTCTGCAGCTCAGGCAACTCTGAAATTAAATTTGGTTTCAGAAATGAATATTTCATCTTTAAGATACTGTTGCTTGGAGACCTGGGAAAGGAAGGGTGATTTAACACAAAGACATGGGAGTTAGTTACAAGGGGCATCATTTTCCACTCCAACAGGCTCTGGAACATACCATAAAATGCCCAGAACAAAACACTATGTCACAAATGTAAAAGAATGCATGTTGCACATATTTTACCTGAACATCCCCCCATCCTTTTTAGTCTGCTTACTTCCAGCTCAAGCAGTCTATTTTAACATCGTTTAAATAATAATAATTTTTAAAAAGCATAAAGCCACAATTACAGAAGTTATTCAAATCAAAGTTCTATTAACTCTTCAGTGAAATCTCTTTCCAAATAGAAAAACATGCCCTACCCTTTCCTGTTCCTTCTTTCTAGTCCTGATTTTAGACTTCTCTCATTGGTTCAAGAGCTTTTATTAAAGCATGCTGGCATTCCTATGTGTCCACTGTACAGAGATCACCGTCTTTCAACCTCCATTTCCCCAAACTGAATTGCAATTAAAGAACCAAGGTGCAAGTCCATGGTTTTATTAACGTCAGGAACAAAAAAAGAAAAAAAAAAATTCTGATGAACCAGATAAGAGAATGCAAACAGATTTTACTGGCATCATCCGATACCTTCAAAAACAAACATGTGGAGTATCTTGCATTTGCTGCAAGTGTTAAACACAGGTCTTCCTGATAGTGACCCTTACAATGTAGTTGTAATTTTATTTCTGGTTTGCAGGACAAAATAGCTCACTTTAAGCAGAAACAGGCAATACGAGACAGATACTTTACTGTGAATAAATTGTGCTCACTGTGTAACATTGAAGGTAACCACCTTTTCAAAAAATTGGGGGAGCAAGGAGGACACTAAAAGAATTACTGTTCTCTGCTGTACATCTGAACATTAGGATAGAAGGTGGATAAGCTATCTATTCACAAAGTGAGTGTCATCTTACAGGCTGGGTTTGATTATAGAATCAATCTTAGCTATCTAACTACATCATTTAAAAAAGAAATTGAAGAAGGGGGGCAGGAGGGAATGGCAAGCACTTCTAAATTTAGAGTAGTGTGCTTCAGGAGTCTCATGGAGATGGAAGTGAATGTCTGCATTAATGGAAATATGTTGTTTCCATATTGCAAATGTACTGAACTGATCACACAAGACAAGGCACTCTCTTGGAATAAATGACAAACAGTAATTTTTCCTGGCAGAAGGCAACTTAATTTTTGCAAAATAAGATTTCAGCTGAAGAGGATTCAGGGACCAATACTGATGTGTGCATTTGCATGTACATTAGAAATCTCATAGTATTTTTTTCTGAATTGCTGCATTGAAGTTCCTGAGGGAATATGGCCATTTTCCCAGTCCGCTATTTTCTCCCTGCATTAGACTCCCATTTCAGTTCTCCCAAAATGAGTCTTAACCCTTGTACAGCTGCTGTTGCTTGCTAGGGTGTTTTATTCACCTTCTGTGCCATATACATTGGACACTATACTTCCTGCAGCTTTCAAGCACGGGAAGTTCGTTTTTTTTAAAAAAAATAGCTTTTACAATGAGTAAAATAATAAGATTAGATATGATCTATGCCACTTCACACAAGACAAAAAGCCAAATTAAATGCAAAGATGTGATTTCTAGGAAAACAGTCACAGCAAAAAATATCTTACCAGATTCCAATATCTTTGTTCAGGTGTTTCTGCTGTTCTTTGGACAGTCAAGGATTTCAGAATCTGGTATTTAAAAAGGGTGTGAACCACACAGCATGTTTATAAGCCAAGCTGAACTAAGCATCAATACTTAAATGCTAAAGTTAAAAAATATAGCGTCCATATGATCTCCTGCTGCTAAAGACATACATGAATGCAAAGGAAGCCTTAAAATTACTCCTAGTTTTGTTTTTTTTGTTTAATTTGTGTTTTCATAGCACTTATTATGGCTGTTTTATATATATAAATATACATACACACACACTAACCCTGTACAGCTGAATCATTATATAGATATGCAGTATTTCTCAAATTCATGAGAAATGTTGCTACTAACACACTCACTATGGACTGTGTCTATTCTGTAGGTGTTATCTCAAAACATTAAACTATTGTGATATGCCAACAAAAGCAACTGAAGGCACAATTCTAGCATTAGACAGACTGTATTGAAACCAGCTGTCTCGGGGAGCCCAGATGGGATCTGTCAGTGCTTCATTCCTATTCTTTTCTTCTACTGAAAACCGATAGGCAACCCCAGGCAAAAAGTGACCCCACATAACTCTACCCAGCCTCAGCTCTAATAAAGCCATTAAATCAAAGAAGTAGTTTACTCTTTTATCAGTTTCAAGTATCAGGGCAAATTGCAAATCAATACACATTTTTAATCATCATCTACAAGTTAAAGCAAAAATAAATCCTGTGGCAATTCTATTTAGTTTTCACTCCTTTTCTTCTTTGGATGTACTTTTTTCCACTAATCTGAACAATTCCATTATAAATAGAAACCTAGGCAAGAAAGTCTATTATTGTGGCTTCTGATATTCATCTCTTTGCCATGAACCATTGAGGCCACTAGAAATTACTTTGAGTAGTCAGTATTCAGCCTTACTGTGATATCACCCTTGGGGATGTGCAGTAGTGTAATGGGTTACAACTCTCTTCCCTCTGATATGTCTTTATAATTGGAGATCTGACAGTGTAACTATTTCATAGCATATTTTTACTGCTCTACTATTCTTACTTCTAGCAGTTTATGAGTGACGTGTTGTTCATATTATTAAATCCATACTAACTTCAGCTCATAGACACTGGTTATATTATGTTATTTCTGATCTGTTCAAATGATATAGAAATAATCTAGAAAGCTTTTAAAAATTATATTTTTTTAAAAGTTCCATCTCCACACCTGTTGGATTATATGTTCCAACTCAAACCAACCAGACCCAACAGCACAGACCATGACCTAGTAGAAATCAATAGTCAAACTCTCACTAATTTCACCCAAACAGGTTCAGTTACACAGTACCTAGCACCACCACTGTACATAAAATGTATGTTTAATACTGCTCAGTGAAAGGTTAGTTAGGAATCAGGTCTGCCTTACAGTCCTTCACCTACACAACAATCACACTGCATCCATGCAATGGAAAGTAGCATCCAATTTATTTTGCAAAACCACAAATGGAAACATGAGGATGTTCTTCAATTAACATCCTAACGTGAGAACTGCTAATGCCTTTACAATTACAGGAGATAGACAATATCGCAAGTAGAGCTGATTATCAGAGATAAAGGACTACTACCTAGAGCCTTGATACAGCTTCAGGGAGTTATTTCCAGAATTGCATCTATTTAAGTGCACTGTTGCTATGAGAGGCTAGCAGAAAGGTCCTGGAGCTACAAAATGGTCTTTTCATCTACAATTTTCTGTTCATCCTAACAGCTCCAATTTGCCCTAAGAACTCTATAGTTCATTTTTATAATCCGAGGGAGCCTTCACTGAGGTATAGAAGACTTTTAAATTCCTTCTTTTCCTCACTGATTTCTCTGGCATTTGAAGCTGGGTCTGCCAGTGACCTAGAGCCAAGTTACGGCTATCCTACAGCAAGGTGCTGCTCTGCCTGTTGTTTTGACTGGGCATTGCAGGTAAGCCTTGGACCACCCCTGTCCAAAGCTTCCAAAGCCTCCTGAGAAATGAGCATGTATGAGGTAAGTGCACAGCCCTTTTAATGCTACTATTCTCTTGTTCCACCAAGGTTACTAGTAGGTTTGCTTTCTTTTCCAGAAAAGATTCACAGCGGACTGTGGTGGTCTCCTACTTGTTTCAGAAGTTGATATTGAGACATTTTCACAAATCACACATCCCATTTTCTGTCAAGAACTCAAGTTTTTCTGTTGTAACTATGGATCCCTCAAAAGATATATTGAAAGAGGGAAAGCAGAGACAAAGATAATTCCTTAAAAGAGCTTACTTGGTTTAGAACAAAGTGACATTGTTTGTATCAATCATACTAGTAACCTGCAAAGAGATGCAGTTTTTGAGTTGTATATTAGTATGTTCTCAATTAGAAGAAACAGTCATAAGAATATGTATTTTTGAGGTGTACGGTATTGCAGACCAATTACTGAGAACAGCATAACTTTCATCTACTTTTGATTGCAGGACTATGGTTTCACATTTCCTATTGAAGTACAAGTTGATGGTCTTTTTTTTTTAATTTACCAATATCTAGTGAAACTTACTGGATAGCAACACTTCACGTCTGTGAAGTAATGGAAATTTACAGCATTCACACACACACACCAAAAAAAGCACCTCAGAAGGCTGCTCAGCATTTCCATTAAAAAAATGTGATTCCACCAGGCCAACAGCTTCCTTTTTGCATGATATTCTGAGGTTCTAGAGACACAAGTAGAGGGACATTTAAAAAGACAGAAGAATTTATTTATTTCAGTGAATATTAAGACATGTTTTACTAATACATGTTTTACTAATGTATTTCTGCTCTTACAGATCGCTTTTGAGAAAACTGACCAAGAACTGGTTATATACAGTCATAGCCGAACAGGTACGTAGTCCCCTCCTCCTCCCAGGGAGAGCTGCTCTATGCTCTTTAGGTCACGCTTCCACATGCTCCTGCACACATGGCACAGCTAAACCACACAGCCCTGTCCCTGCCTCACCACACACACACATCAGACCAGAGATGCTGGGAAAGACGCTGGGGAGCTGAACTGCCCACGAGGCTGGGAAACCTGCCACAACCAGGAACACTGCAGGACCACGTATGTCTTTTCTGAAAAAGGTTTTAATATCATGTGCTAATTTGTTAGCATAGTTTTATTTCTGCGTTTCCTCCCAAACCCTCTCAGTCTTAAATGAAAAGGGTGCTTCCAGTTTGGTGACAGAGGATTGCCTGACACTGGCACTTTCTAGATATTCATAGAATGCCTTTCTCTCATACCTCAGTAAATCTCAAACTGAAATTAATTCATAGAAACACCTAATGTGATATAATGCAGCATGACTGATGAAACACCGTATGCTGCAGTACAGCCCAATATTGGGTCTTCTGAAAACAACCCTGAAATGAATCTCTCTACTCCGGAAGAAGAGGGGAAGGAGAAAAACATTTGTTTCCCCTTTCTTGTCTCTTTTCAGCTTCTTCATAAATTTGATTAATACCTACCAGGGCCCAAAAATAGCAAACTTATCTAAAATGAAGATAAAACAGAATATGTTGCCAATATGGAGAAGCCGCCTGTGGGATTTTTGTTATGTCTGGGGTTTGATTGGGATTTTTTGGTGGGGTTTTTTGGGTTTTTTTTGGGGGGTTGTTTTTTTTTTTTTGTTTGGGGGTGGTGTTGGTGGGATTTTTGTTGTGGGTTTTTTTGTGTTTTTCTGTGTTTTGTTTTGTTAGGTTTGGTTTTAGTTGGGACAAACCTGCAGTACCTGGACCATGCCTAATGTTTTGGGAACATCCAGATTTTGTGTGAGGCCTAAGGTCATTTTAATTTTTTAAGAGATGGAGAACATTCCCAAATAGAAAATATTTGCCTTCAGTGAGTCAGGCAAAGAAAAAGCAGTTTTAAAAATTGAACTGATTTATTCTTAGACTTCTCAGCATGTGTATCATTTTCCAGTCTTCAAGACTAGGACAACATAAAGCAATCAGCTCAGCTTCACTTCTATGTACAGTGGTTTTCACCTTTAGATTTTCAGTAAAGCAACAGATTTTCTACAAATAATACAAAGCAAACTAATCTTTGCTAAAAACAGTTTCCATAAGATTATATTTTAAATATGAAGGAAATAATTCTGTTGATCGTGAGATGAGCATATATTGTCTTCTAATCTCTAGATTAGATTTAAATTTGAAACATTCATTTCAAGAGTTTTTCTGTTTGATTTACAGTACAATTGTTCACATTAAATAATAAAGAAAAAAACTCATCATTACCTTTTTCATACACCAGTGGAAAGTAAGGGAGGTGAAAAAAAGAGCAATGAGTGCTATAAAAAAAGAAAAAAGGAAAGAAAATAAGACTTCCAAATATGAATATTTTAGATTTTATTGAAAAGGATAACTTAAGGACAATTATCAAAATTTATGCATATTTCTGGACTAATTAAATACATGACTAAGTAGCTATTAAGGTTGATTTGACATGGTTAATTTAGGGTTTAAAAGGCAACGGACACCTTGTGACACTAGCAAAAGTTTGCATTGCAACTGAAGATTAAGAATACTTAAAGGGATTTACTCTAACAAGACTTGCCTTAGATCTGATAGAGAAAAAGGTTGTTCTGTTAGTAAGTTGACAAACTTTACTCAGTGCCTGTGAGGAACAAACACTAATGACTATTTCAGTGCCATAAGACATTTTGGTGCATCTTTCCAAGTGATTGAGCTATATTTTTATCTTCAGTCCCTTCTTTTCCCCCACCTCACACTTTCCTTCAGGCCCTATCCTGATAATAGAGGAAACCTGGGTGATTTATGTATCTGCTTGGAGGGGTACTTAGGTTTTTCAAGTTCAAACTTCTCTTTTCCTCAGTTGACTTTAACATACTTTGGATCAGGGCTGTGTGAAGCCTGACAAAATTAAATCCCTGGATCCTTTCAGTGTAATGGGATGCAATGGTAAAGCTCACACACACTTGCAAAACAATTGACAGACCTACACATCATCTCTGAGATTCAGCAGTATGTTTATGCATCTAAGATAAATTTGGTATCTGGTTCTGGGGGCAGCATTTGGTGCCAGAAAGAAAATTTGCTTCCTTCCAAGTGTAATTGAGGGGAGGAAGGATGCACAAGGAAACATGAACTATTTTCTAACATTTTCACAGACTCAGTGTTTCCAGCTTTCAAGATAAACCTCTCGACTTTGCTTTGACATTAATTTCTGATAAATGCCTCAGGTTTACCTTGGCATTTAACAAAGCAGCAGGAGACCATTATCCTGTGACAACGCTCTATTCCGCTGATACTATCTCTTAATTGGAGAAAATTTCTCTTCATCTGAAAATGTTTGGCAAGGTTCCCCATAAAAAAACTATGGTATATCTAAGTTGTAAGCTTTAATAAGATAGGGAATAAAATACCCAAAGCAGATGTAAATCAAATCTTTCCCATCAAGTTGCAGAAAACAAGCCCATTGTTACAGACACCACTGTGAACCCCAGCTTTTAATTATTTTTACAAACTACTTACACGATAGGATTCTTGGAAGGATGGTCAGTGCTATAGATAATAATACAGCTCATTTATTTGTAAAACAAAGCAAGTGGGAGCTAACATCAATCTTCAGAACAGCATAAATTGTCCGAACAGCAGAAATTGCTTTAATTGCTTTTGCACATAAGTGACAACAGTAGCCTGTCATAAACAGAAGATTATACAAACTTGGAGGGAAAAAACCAGAACTAAACCAGCTGATTTCAATTTGCAAGAGACTTACAGTCTAGCTCCCAGCTTCTGTCATTATTTGGCTTTGCTTCTTCTTGGTTCTCAACTAAAAACTGAATAATGTTCTTGCCTCCACACTTGTACTTAGGCCCACAAAAGCCAACTGCCCTAACAATGTGGTTAAGTTCAGAGCCAGTGTGGGTACCTCCGCCCGTATACCTAATATATGTATTTAAGCACACCTACACAGTACATCTGTACTATGTAGGTGTGCTTAAAGTCTTCATTCATAAAGTTGACTGCAGTGCTACTTCTACCCTCCCACTCAAAAGGCTGACCCATATGTAAATGCAAAAACCAATACCTTGTACAGTATTAACTTTTTGCTCAGTACAGCCTAATATTTCATTGCCTCAGGTCTGTATTTTGGCATCACCTTGTGGTATATTAGCTGTGGTCACCTAATATACACAGTATTTCTCCACTGCTGTCATCTGCAGAAATCCCTTATATATTACAGCTCGAAAGACACTTGCGCTGTTCAGTTCTCTGTCTTCCTGCTGCAGCTCATAGTCATGTTATTCTGCCTGCTTAAAATTATGATACCTTTTGGTACTAATGATATTTTCTCAGCCATGCCTCATCTATAAAGCTCATTATAAAGGCCTCTTCCCCCTGCTCTCCCCACCTCCTCCCCCCAAAAATAATCACTAACAAAAATAATAAAGAGATTAGTTTTTAAACATGAAACTCTTGGCATACTCCACTAGTGACTCCCTTACAGAAAAATTCCATGCTGTTGTGCTTTCCTTACTCACCATCCATTTCTTCTACTAATCCTTCTACAGGTTAACTAACCATTTCCCATGCAGTAGCTTATCAAATGCTTTACTCAATTCCAGAAAATTAGATCTATTGCCTCTCTATTGTCTAGATCATCATTTATCTTCAAAAGCAGCCTCTCTCTCTCATTCCATTTAGGGAATGTGATTTTATCAATGCTCATAAAGAAAGTAGGGGTTTACATCTATGTTATCCCCTTCCATAATGAAAAACATCACACTTCAAGAAGTACTGGTGATAATTATGTACCTGCTGATCAAGAATTGTATCAATAACTACATCAAAGCCTAGGCTGGGTTTTAAAGGTAATAGTACTCTACATTTCCCAAAGTGCAAACAGCTTCAGTCTGAGGAAGTAAAAGATGCACACACCACAACCACAGATTCAATTATTAATAAAATTGTTTCTTTTCCAGTCATATTTTACTTTTTGATGAATCTTTGAACCTCACTCAAAGGTGGAAGGATTTTTAATAGAAACACATGCAAAGGACAGTTGAGAACACATACATAAATCTCCCAAGGACAACTGTCCTTCACTGAAGGACAATATTCTGACGTGAACTTTTTTTTTTGATTATACTTTTCACTCATGCTGTGAGCCAAGTTGCACAAACTGTATGTCAAACCAGCCTCTGGTTCCCAAAACTGGCTCCATCTGTTGGGCTTGGATGAATCTGTAGGAAAAAGCTTTGCCGTTCTCTTCTGTTGCAGCAACAAGCCCCCTGCCCGTTCTTTTCTACCAACTACACCTCCCACTGAGAATGATTAGGAGGAATGCAAGGCACTACAAAAGCTACACAGCTGTGTGTGTGCACTACAGCTCCCCTCTCATTTTGTAAGGGAGAGAAATTTGATCCATGGCCTCACATGCAAAAGCAGTGACACTGATAATGTGATAGGTTATTCTGTTTCTTCTGATGTCAGGGACAAGTAGTATATAAATGGAAGTGAATACAGGAATGTGAATATGGAATAGGAAGTCTCCTACAACTACCAGTTGCAGGGAATACAGGGTTTAAAGTAAGATATCTGCCTGGATTAATAGTGTTTTTAAATAGCATGGTAAGTTCACATGGCCACCCGAAAGCCTCTACACATACATATACTGCTCTTCCTTACCATTTCTCCAAGGAGAAATGGTTAATAACCACCTCAGTAAAAAAAAAAAAAAAAAAAAGTGGTCAATCTGTCCTCCTGTCTCATCTTCCCTTGTTCCTCCATTCTCATCCTCTCTAAATAGAGCTCCTCCTTACAAACAGGATTATTAAAAAGCTTTGTGCCAGTTGCTCATCTGGTATCTCGATGAATTAGACTGTAAAACAGTGGAGGGATGATGAATATCCTGTTTCCATTTGTTGCTAAATTCTGTTAGTGCTACTCTGTTGGCCATATTTTATAATATAACTTTTAGTAATAACTATGCCACTTTAGAGTGTACAATGCTGTTAGCTTAAAAGTGCCATGGACATGGTATTTTTATAATGAATCAGATGTATTCATAGTCAGAGTCTCAGATACACAATTTTTTGTGTTTCAGCTGCATTTAACATTCGTATTTCAACAGTGCTAAGAAGAAAACTACACTTTTCTTATAGGAATAAAATAATTTGGGGGGTGTGTGGTTCTTTGAAATCTCTAACCCCCAAAACACTTAATTGTATGTCAATTTATAAGCATTTAAGTATGTCAATTTATAAGCATTTAAGTTGGTGATATTACCAATGCTGAGGGGCAGAATTTAAACATAAATGGTATAAATCCATGTTGCCCCTGTGGACATATGCAGCACAAACATCTTATCTAGACCAAAGTTTGTCGACTTAGCACATTGTCCTTAATGCTGTGTGTCACCTGTCTCTTGTTTGTCTATAGATTAGCACAAAAATGTCATTGCAAGCTAAGTGAATAGGGCACAGACTAAGCACCTGCCACTTTTAAAACTCTTTAGAAGACTCTCTTGTTTATTTTGTAAGCACCCAGGGGTGCAGTTAAATAACTGCATTGAAAGAAACAATACTGGTGATTATTAAGGAGGCTTTTCACATGAAAATTCACTTCAGAAAAAAAATGTTTTGCAGATGTAGAGAAGAAAACTGTATCACTAAGAACCACTCAAAATACTTTGGTGGACCAAAACACCTTTATTTTTCTCTTGGCTATCTGCCAAGTTCACTGTCGGTTTGAAAAGAATTCTATAGCTGGAGGCTAAAGCAGAAACTGCAATGATTTAAAAGAGAATTGGCTACAGTAAGAATGATAAAGCACCATATCGTTAAAATGCAACTGGCATCTTAGCCTCCCTACAGCTCTTGAAAATGTGCTTACTCCTCAACTATTTACCAAGAAAGGAGCAGAAACAATTGAAATCACACAATATAGAAAAATGTTTAAAGAACTTAGAAAAGAAGTACATGCAGAATAATTTGCTGGTAGGGCTGTTAAAATAACCATGCATTATACATGACCAGATTACAAAGAAAAGCATATAGAAATATATAGCTGAATTTAGTACTATATTCATTTATCTCAATTAAACATATAGTAAGTGAATTAATAGTTAAGGTCCACTTACATTTAGGAAATTAAAGCTTTATTTGCTGCTCACGGATTAAACATAACATTTGAATGCTGTAGGCCCGATAACATTCACATTTTAATGCTTGGAGCACCATCAACTGCTTCCTAAACTGCTTGGGAAATTAGATTTAGAAAGTCTTTGCATCAAAGCCTTGTATAGTGGCCTTCTCTGGAAGACTGTTTTGCCAGACTAAGACTATTACAGAAAACAGCTATAGTTTCACACTGAAGGAAGAGTTCAGAAAGGCCTTCAGCAGTTTCAGATAACAGAATTTGTTATTCAGATGTTGCTTACTCTAACAAGATAATAATATGCAGACTCGAGTCAGAAAACTGCGCAATTGTGTTTTTCAGGTTCACAGGGAAAAATTTATTTACAACTAGAGGCTTAACTTGCAAGCTCTGTAAGATTTCCCTCACAAAATTCAGTTTGACAAATTTCTTTTGTTCAATAGTTGTGTCCAGTTTTACAATTTAAATAGAGCTGCTTCACTCAGCATTTGTAAATGACATCAGGTGCCATAGCAACATGATTACAAGTTTCCATCAATTTGTAGAGCTGAGTAAATAATTATCAGTGAATAATTAACTAAACAAAATTAGCCTCTTTTTCTGCTTCCAGCATGTCCACAAGCAGATTGTATTTTCTCAAATGTATTCCTTATTTAAACCACATGGAAACACTCCAGACCCCACAGAACCAGATCTTCAATATGCTTGTAACTCCATGAGGTAGATGACTAGCTAAAAGAGATATGCAGGACTTCCCATGGGAAGTGAAAAACAAACAAGGGGAAATTGTGATCTAATATTCAAGTACATTTTCTTTCATCCAGGTCTAAATATATAGGCGTCTTAACACCAAATAATTTTAATTATAAAATAATTGACTGTGCACCACTCAGAAGTCACCAAACAAGATTTTCAGAGGAGGCTCATGGCTACAGCTGACATGTCCAATAGGATAATACTGGCACCTGAATGATTAACTTAAAAAAACTCATCCCAACAGAAAGGAAAGTATGTCATAGTTCTTGCCAGCTCTTGCAAGAATGCTCCCCCAAATCAGCCAGATCATATTTCTAATACTACAGCCCAAGAAAGCTACCATTTTTTTGTCACAGGACCACTAATAAGAAGCCTGGCTGGTAGTAAAATATTTATCACATCACAAATCTGAGACCAGAAGATGATCCTGAACTTTTAGTGTCAGCTACAAGCCTGGGACCATCAGTTTGTATCTTTGCAAAAAGTCAAGCATCCCTAAATAAGGAATACACCATTACTTTACAGAAGCAGTCCTGCAGGACAGGAAGAAGCTGAATGTTTTAGACCTGTCAACTGTATTGGCTAATTCTTAATTCTGACAAGCATTTTACTTGGGCACTAGAAGGTAGTGAGACAACACAGAAGACCCAAGAGACCTCATCTTCCTTTACAAGAAATATACTAGCCACAGAATGAAGGGAAGACAAATCAGAAGGATGCTTTCTCTTCCTATCATTAGGTGAGAAGGATGCAACAAACAATTTTCTAAAGTAGGAAAAATTTTTGGCAACAAAAAAAGCTACATGAAAAAAAAAGGATACAAATTCTTCAGTCTAAGTTATTCTCATTACAGAATGTAATAGTAGTCATAGGTCTACTTCAGCACAAAAGGGAGCAAACATTGTAGTTCAGTCCAATTTCATTGTTAACCTTGGCAAATCTAAGAACAAGATTTAGCTTTCTGTGTTGTTTGCAGGCCTGTGTGTTGCAATGGAACCATCTCTGCAGAAGCTGACTGTTGGGGAACCTTCCTTGGCTGGAGCTGCACACTGAAATTCAAAGAATTCAGAGTCTTGCTAGGAAACTCCCTCCAACCTTGGCCATATTTTTTACAGCTCAGAAAGCATTTGGTGTCTCTCTTACTCATGCCTTCTAGGCTACTTAAAGCAAAAAAAACCCTAACAGTCTTGCATACCTGGGTTGTGATTAATTGGCATGATATGAAGTTATCCTTTAGAAAAAAATAAAAATAAAAAAAAAAAATAGAAAAGCAGCCCAAGACAGTAAAAAACAGCACTATGCATAAAGCCTAGGACAAGTTTGCTAAAGATATGGAAGGTACATTTCAATGGTAACCTGTGATGAATAAATATTTCTTAGCCCTTTCTTGAGATGGATGCCATAATTGCCATCCCATCAAAGGGATCCCCGCACAGCTTCTATTGCCAAAATATTGCCTCACACTCTTTGGAAGATGTTCTACCACAGTCACTAGGAAACAGGGATACATTGGGATTCCCACTTTGCATAACAGACTGACCAGCTTCTACAAGGACAGAAACAGCTGATGACAAAAGCGAGGAATTATATCTGCATTTCTGAAGACTTTACTTGCTCCCCAAGAAACATGTTTTCCCTTTTACAAACTTCAATTTCTTTTCTAATGGAAAAATCCCTGTATCTAACTATAAACAGACATGGTTTCACAGATTTCCTGTATATCTCTCTGGAATCCAATAACAACCTGAGTATATATTGATACGTATGAAAAATATGATGAAGGGATAAAGCCATCCACTCTGATTTAATTAGGTTTTAACAACTTCTGGGGGGAAAAAAAAAAAAAAAGCTGAAAACTTGAGCCAGCTGCTGGCGTTTCTGAAATGATTCACCTTCCAAGAGACTTTTACACCACTAGTAGTGCTAAATTCACCGCTTTGAGATCTGACATGAGAAACTGGAAATGGCAACTTTCTTCTACCTTCAGCATTATCCCTGATCTAAAAGGTAAGGCTAAGCTTAATTTTCTTACCTAAGGACTCCTCCTTATTGATAACTGCACAGGTTTGTCTATCCACTGCCTTTCAGCATGTTTAAGGCAGCAGACTGCAATATGTTCTGCTGACAATACTCTATCTCCTCTATACTAAGCCTGGTTTCTACCATCTGATTGCTTTCATGTTGTCTGATAGATAAACCTGAATGAATATTAACTCTCACTTATTCAGGATAAGATCGTAGCCATTTGCAGATTAAGCATGTAAAGCACACAAACGCAACAACAGCCCTTTTACCATCTCTTAACGAGGTCTTCTACAATCTACCACACCTCCTGCAGCACTCTGCCATGTCCCTTTCTGTCTGTACCTGGATCAGAGACTACAGCCAGGTTTCCCTAATAAGTAAATTCCATAATGACTTTTTTTTTTTAATCCTTTATTTAAAAAAAACCTGTCACCTGAGGACTTTCCCTAAAGGTCTGCACCTGGAGCTAGCCCCAGGGCACATGTACACAGCTTGGGAGTGGATCAAGGCAGTACTAACCTGCCTTCTAAAGCAACTGCTCTCTTCCTATTTTTTTTATCTGTGGACAAATGAATGAAAACACTTTTCATGTGTCCTAGCAACCCAGGAGCCTGATATCAGAGAGATCTAAGTTTTTGTAACAAGCTGAGATCCACACTGAAAAATTTGCTTGCTGCTGCTCCAGAAGTACAAGTATTGTCCTGTTCACAGTGCAAATCTACATCTGGCAGTCATTTCTATCAAAGCAGTGCTCTCTGTACAGCAACCCAGCAAAACACTAAAACTGAAGATCTCCAGGGAAAGATCCATTTACACAGAATACCATATTATTTACTCATTGTTGGGTTTTTTCCTTCCTCCCCCCCCCCCCAAAAAAAAGCCAAGAGTTGCGTGTAATGCCTCTTTATGCTTTTATAATTTAATGCCTTGTTGCTACAGCAATTAGATACCAAACAGAAATAGTAAGTAATATGTTACAAGCATTAATGACATTTTCCACAGAATAAAAACTACATGCTATTTGGCTACCTTAACTTCCAACACATAGCCTATGAAAACTAAAGTTTTCATGCACATTCAGAACACATTTATCACACCAGATGTCACAGACCCTTTTTTCTTTAATGGAGAAGCATGATTAAGGAATAAGCACATGATTCAGAAGACGTCAGGTTTTCAGGTCTGATACAGATTTGGCTTTTGAGAAAAGGAGACCTGATTTCAGCTGATACAGGTTAGAGTCAATTCCCTGATTTGAGTTGCTTTTGGATTGAGTCACCCTCTTCTGCCCCAGAGGAGAGTAAGACTTTTGGCTTCTCAAGAGAGTGATGCATCTTGACTGATAGGATCACTTAATACCTGAATAAAATATATTGGTACTTTTGTCAAAAGGTGTATCACAAATAAGACCAAAGATCTACTGGGCTATACACAGCAGAACAAAGGAATCAGTACCCCTAAAAGTTCACAGTAAAAAGCATATAAGGAAAGAAAGCTTAGTTTCCTACAGTTCACAAATGGGAAGCTAAGCAGACCCTTTTTTTTGAATGTAGCTCTCTTCATAAATTCCTAACCTTGGGACCTTAACCACATGCTCTGAACTCAGCTGGTTACATTATTTAGTGCCTTTCTGCAAATTTTATGCACAAACACATCCTCAAGAAAAATCTACAGCTATTCTTATTGATTATTCATATTATTGATTTTTTATCATTTTATATTTAATTGTAAAATAACCAGAGTCCAATAGTGACAGAAATATCTAATGGCATCAGGGATGACCATTCTGATACAATCTGGCCTGTCCACAAGTAGCCCACTTAGAAATTATTTAGAACATTAGACTGAAAAGTAAGCTGACCACACTTCCTTGCAAAAAAAAGAGTGATGTGAAGGTAGAGGTGTGATAGGTTAAACTGATATTTTCATTCCATGTGCACTGCAACAAATACTAAGAATGGATTCAAAACATAAAATAAGTTCTGGGACACCATATCTTTTCAGATGTCTATAGGGAATACACCTATGCTAAATCTAACTTGATTTTGCCACAGCTCCCCATAGCAAGCCTGAAACCATTTTCACCAGTAATAAAAGTGCACTTTACAAAGACAGGTTAACTGTGAGTATATTGGCCAGCAGAACATTTGAAATCTAAATGCGTCATTGTAGATTGAGTCATTTTATGTCTTCACTTATGTGTTAAAAACCAGCACACACAAACACACAAGTGTGGGAACTGAAGGGAGGGGCAATGGGCAGAGAGAAACAGCAACATACTCAGAACAAGCCCCAACCATTCAGAAACAGAAACCAATCTCTCCATTCACATCTCCCTGGCATTAGGAAGAAAAGTACATTGGGAAGGTTAAGGAAGAGGACTTTTTCTATCTTTGGGCATCTGAAAATATTTAAGAAATATTTTCTGGAAGCATTATAAGAAACACATGTAGAAAAACAGATAATAGCAGCAGACCTTTGTTATCTGTTAAGCATATACTGCCATTACAGTTTTTAATTAAACATCAGAGAAATGAAATTGCTGGCTGGAAAACTGAGTGAGGAATGCATAGCTTTGACACAGACTTTCTGAACAACACTTGACTGGTCCCTTAATCTTTCTCAGTCTCAATTTACCCAGTCACGAACTGGGGCCAGTGACATTTAGCTGTGTAACAGGAATGGCTTATTTGATATTCATTAAAGACTCCAAGATCTGCGAACAGTAGATGATAGTGTGTCATAAGGTTCTATTAATTCTCAACACCTTCGCTTTAAGCTCTCCTCTTACTGCAAAAGACAGGAAAAAAAAAAGTAAAAAAAAAAGAAAAAAGCTAAGCAGATATTGTCGTAGCTCCTAAGTAAAAGGAGAAGGGTAGTTCTTCAGATGGTGTAAGCTCCACAGGACATCAGTACAAAGACACTGATGAAGAAGCCCCCTTCCACTTCTACCTCTCTTTTCAGGGCACATTAAGTTTTCTTCAACTAATTCTGCAAGGCATTTTCCTTACTCACTAGACAAACATGGTTCAGTGGACAAATGTAGTTTGTCATTTCTGCAGGACTCCTTTTTTATATCCTTCAGAAAAAAAAATTGTTCTAGTCATCTTTGGTGCAAGTTATTTTTTCTGCTATCTTTTTGACTTTAAATCTACAGGATGAACTACTAGACTCCTAGGAACGAAGATTAAAGCCCTTTTAAGTCCCTAGGAATTCAAAGCGAGGACAGGTTCACATATATGTGTAGGGTTTAAAACTGCGAGCACTTCACGATGATGACTACATTGGCATCATAATGAAGAAATATCATTATTGAATTATAAAAATAGCCCTTTAACAGCTTATCAGTGTGCAGGATCTGTACTCTGGACCATAGAAAATTCACTATACTCTAGAACTGAAAACTAAGAACTGTACTGTCTGAAGTGGCTGGTTCTCAACTAAAGAGCATCCTTCTTCTCAGTGCCCTGTCTTGCTCTCATTATTTTACACTTTAACTCATCCTGCTCTCTTGCTGCTCCTGTTTCAGATACTTACAAAGGCTATCCTGGTGAGAGGATTATGTATTCCATAGTCAGCTGTTTTTTCTTGATTTGCCGAGACACTTGATGCTGTGCAGTTGAAGACTCCTTTATAACAGGGTCTAAGCATACTCAAAGGTATCCTGGAAGAGCACCCATTTCCTCAGAAATCCCCTAGGTTTTTCACCTGGAGCATTACACACCTCAGTCTGAATTACGCCTTACTATTTGGCTGATCCATCTTTTCCCACATTCAGTTCCAAGTCTTTTGTTTTTTAAAAACAAACCATTAGATCAAACTATATAATTGATCTTCACTTTTTGCAGTCCTTTCTCACAGACTTCACAAATCTTCCCACGATCTCTGCACCACTTGGGCATGAGGGTTAGCAGGCAGGCTTGCCAAAACGTGCACAGCTTTAGAGGTCTTAGTGATGCTTTTGAGGATAATGGGGACATCAGTAAAGAAACCAGCAGCCTCAATTTCCACTCACATGCTTGGACAAAGCAAGGGTAGCCCCACTAACTTCACTTAGTACCAGTGTTTGCTATCAACTACTGTCACTTATTTTTTTTTTTTCTGGAAAAAATAAAGCTTTTCATTCAGCAAAATTTACTGGAGGAAAAGAATATAGTCTTATTTTACTAAGTCAGATAGAGATCAAAATATAATGCAATACAGTTTAATTTCATTCAGATGTTATAGCTAAATATATTTATAACACATTTTTTTAATAACAGCAAATAGTCTGGACCTCTGTTCTGCCACTAAAATTTAGTTCCCCATTACATTAATAGAAAACTCCTAGAATCATCACAAGATCTGCTCAAACATCACTGTAGCTCTTTGAAAACTGCTGTCAACAGTGTACCCCAGCAGCATTTGCATTTTTCATGTTATGCAGAAATGCATGCCTTCGTAGAAAAGTTCAACACACAACTCAAAATGTAGAAAAGAATCAAGGAACACTTGAGCAGATGAAGATGCATTCCAGTTTTTCTCTTTCAACCTTCCATACCCCAGGACACATATTCCAGAGATACGTGTAATACAAAGCAGTTAATACAGACTGAGAGATTGACATGGCACTTATCTAAATGGATACTGAGATTCCAGGATACCTATTGCACTCTAGCTGATAGGAACTTCAGAAGCTCTGAGTCAAAACTGACTTCACAAAACCACAACAGCACATTTCACCCTTGCCAACAGACATTGTGTAAGCTAGTTTACAGTACTGTGCCAAGGGCGTATCATCTAGACTTTTCTATTTCAGCTGAAAGAAAACCCACTATCTGATAAGCTAACATGATGAATGCTCCAAAGACTGTGCAAGTAAGTAGAAAACCCAGGAGTTTCTGAACCTAACTTCCCTTTTTTTAAAAAAAAATATTCCCCCTAAGTCAACATACATTTTGCAAGTCTTACTAGCATGTGTATACATATACATTATTATCCTGCCTATTATGGGTTCCCTAAAAAAAGCAAGTATTCAGAACATAAAGGTTCTATTTCAAAGTTAAATGCCAGCAAGAAAAAACTGCCATCCCCATTAAAAAGCAAAAATATTGCACAAACTTATTTGTAAGGCATGATCATAAGAGACACTATTATAAAGACAGCTTTTCAAGCATTTATAAACTTTTATAAAAAAATATAACAACTTCAGAAACCATACAATATGGAAATGAGACCTTGTAACATCTATTAATTTGTCCTCATTTCTCCAGCAATAAAAGAACATAAGACTCTATTGTCATAAATACTGTATAGATCTATTGACACTACAAAGTACACAAACAACTCAATAGTCTTGTGTGCTTTGTTCACAGAAGGAGAATAGAGTCCACTACTACTCACTCATCTGAAGAGCAATGAAAAGTATAAACTGATTTATTTTTTTTTAATTCAAACTTCTGATACAGAACTATTTTAAGATCTCTTGAGAACCTTCTCCTCCTCCTTCCTTTGGAGGATTGTACAAAGCATGTACAATTCAAGCATCATTATTTCTATAGTCACATTCTTCTGACAAAGGAAAAAGTCTCTGTGACAAAATAGACAAGTCACTGGTTGGTAAAAATACGAGTGATATGTTAAACAGATTGATGAATGCACCAAGTCAAAGTCTAAACTCCCTTTCATGCATTTCAGACAATAATTTAAAATCAAGTTCAGTTTTTCTACGTCGTGGCCTTCTTGAACCTTAGTAATTGGAATACCTCTAAAAGCAAAGAAGGGTAAACCAAAAAAGTTCTGTAACTACAGCTCTGTTCAGATAAGCATTAAAATTTGACATTTCTAGTCAGCAATTCTCAATTCCTAGAGAATTTCTAGTTGGCCAGAAGTACTGTGATTGATACATAGCCTTTCTCTCAGCATTTAACATATTTTATGCTTCCATGCTATGTTGAGAAGTGGATAATGTCTTTTACCCAAAAATGGGGGGGGGGGCTCAACCCCTTGTCCCTGGTGGGAGGGGGGTGTCCCCCCCCCCAACCTGGGTCCCCT
>JAVJGJ010000033.1:5940269-5966663 GCA_035590215.1 Microhierax caerulescens | reverse complement strand
GGATTTTTAAAGTCAATTTCCTAAATCTGTACCTTGGAATTTAAATGGGTGTCCTGATTTTCAAAATCTAACTATACATTGCATCTCTTCATAGACCTGGATTGACAAGGAAAATCAAGCACAGACTCAGAACTGACACAGTCTTTAAGACTTCCACAGAATGGGAGGGAGGCATAACCCACAGATACAGCTTGAATAAGAAGACATAGAAAAATAAGGAAGGGACAATGACCAAGAGAAGAAATTTACTATGTGCTCATAAGAATTCTACATGCAGTTCTGCAAGTCATAAACTGTAGTTCTCAAAACTCAAAGACTTTTTTCCTGGGGGGCAAATCATTGTGGTTATACACTTATGAGAAAGTAAGGCTTGTAAACCGATAAGACCATTTCTTTCTAAATCAGAAAGATAAGCAAGTGGCAAAACAAGAAACCAGTATCCAATAGATAAGTATTAAGCATACAAAGCTTCCTGAAAGCAGACAGAAAAATCTGCCAATTTTTTTTCTTATACTTATTGAAAGTTGGCATAATCCAGCAGAGAAGGAAAAGTGTTATGGCAACCAATATAACTTTATAGTGAAAGACTTGCATTCACAGTGAATATGGCATGTTTAGATCAAATACCACCTATCCCCAAAATGTGCTCACTGATCATCTCAGCCCCTTCCTTTTCACTTTTTTCCTAGAACTCACTGTTGTTAATTAAACAGATTCAACAGAGATTATAATTTGTCTTATTTTTTAAAATGCCTTTTGTAATTAGTCTTAGCAATGTAAAAAATGGTGTATGCAAAGTGTTATCTTTCTAACTTAATAGGAACTGATATCTAGCTTGCACTACTGCAAGAATTTAAAGTGATTCAGAAAAAAAATAGTGATTCATGCTTGTGACCTTCTCATAGTCACTAAGAGAAAACTTAAAGTTTGTGCTTAGGAACAAGAAATTTATTTTGTTTCAAGTGGACCAAATTCTGACTTCCTTAGAAGTGGTGAGGATTTATCTTCCTCTGAGACAGCAGGACTCTTAAATGGAAGACTCTTATTCATATCCATCCCAGATTGTTGATGGTGGGGGAGAAATAATTTCATTCTTGCATCTTTTCACTAAGTAAAAAGAAATCATTAATGGAAAACACTAAGCCTTTAATTCTTCAGAGTTTCAGACCTCCATGATGTTAAAGGTAAACTCTGTTTTCCATCACCCCTTACCAAGTGGGTTTTTGGCTGGCTGAGTGGATAAGCTCATCTAAGAGGAAGAATCCCATCCTCTCTTTAGCTGATTTCCTGAAGAGAAGTACCAAAATGAGAAATAGTATGTGGTAAAAAATTGTATACTAATCTGGACTGAATTGGTTTGAGTTTTATGAGCTATAATACATAATGGATGATTTTCTGACCAGTATGAACTCAATACGTTATAGAAAATCAGAGCACTAGAACAACGTAAAATACTGTGCTAGCAAGAGAAGTCTTTTCTGTGTTAACCATCAGCAGGGGCAAAGACTCCACTTGTTAACTTCCATTAAAACAACAGCAATTAATAGAAGTGGAGGAAATTACTTGCTCCAGTCCATTAACTCAGCTACAAGATAAAACAAAACCAGAAGTCCTCTGTTCTTAAGTCCAAATCAAATACTTTGATAGATTAGGAGTTAAGAATGTCTTCTACTGTGTGTCAAAAATACACATGTTATCCTGGCATCTTGTTCACTTCACAGTCTCATTAGCATACACCTGGAACTTGCTCAGCACTATAGTATACCCAACATAGCAATTCATATTTGACATATTTTGATACGTGATGTATAAAAGCTTCTGCCACTTTGGAGGCTGTCTGTCAGCTTCTCCTGCTATTGTCCAAATCCCATAATTTAAATTAATGAAAGTGGGTTTTTTCTCCATGTTGAAGCAGGTCCTCAGCAACTGATCTGCTGAAGTATCCTTAAATTTTATGAAAAAAATAAACAAACAAAACCTCACAAAACCAAACCCACTTCTAAACACTGTCCTCTCAATCAATGAAATGTTTTGTTCAAAATAACATGTGTCACAGAAATACAGAACATCAGAAAGAAAATGCCTTCTGAACTACAAACAGGATTATATTAGCTTGGTAATGAAATATTAGAGGACAGGTTGATCACACACCAGGTTTGTCACACAGCCTAAAGACAATGCAACATTTCACTGCTGGAACTTCTGCCAAATTTGTCATGCCATTGAACAATTATTTATCTAAAGTCGTGAGCAAATAGACGAACCTGAAAGTTCTTTTGAGAAACACAATTTTACTGATTAAGAGCACTAACAGTATTAGTCACACCAGCCAACAGTGTTGACATATAATACTGTAACAGCAAGAAATACAAAAAAAAAAAAGATCAAGAATTCATTAATATAGTAGAGAGACCTGTAAGTTAAGCATATTACCCCTCAGAACACATTAAAGGGTTTGGATAATCAAAAAAACCCAAACAAACAACCCAAACACCAACAGAAGCAGTTAAATCAACCAAACTCCAAACATCAGGAATACAGCTGAATACATGGGGAAAGAGTTCAGCTCTGTGCAATAACTGTTGCACATCTACACTCTCCTGCAAGGTCTCCATCACTGCAAGTAGTGAAGGCTCATGATTTTTTTTTTTTGGTCACAGGATTGGAGCTCTGTTCCCATGGCTACAAAGAAGTTCTGAATAATCTTAGGTCATTAAGGATTCTTTGTGCAGATGATGACATTTGGAAAAGAAGGAGGACTGACTGAAAGATTTTAATGGGAAGGTGGTTCTGCTAAAAGAAGACCTCTGTATGGAGACCATGAATTGAATTATGAAAATAAGATGGTCATATATCACAGCAACAATGAGCTCATCAGCAACGTTTGTGCACAGATTATTTCAGGCCAGGTGTAGTGTCTTGCAGAGAAAGAATTATTGCCAAATAGTAAAACTCAATTTCCACAAAACATGTGAAGACAGAGTTGTTGGGTTTTTGGGGGTTTGGGTTTGGTGTGTATGTCAGTGTGTTGTTGCCCCAGAGCATCTGTGTTTATGAAAGGCAGGCCCTGCTTGATGAGCCTGATCTCCCTCTATGACAAGATGACCCACTTGGTGGATGAGGGAAAGGCTGTAGATGTTGTCCACCTAGACTTTAGTAAAGACTTTGACATCATCTCCAACAACACCTCCTGGAGAAACCAGATGCTCCTGGCTTGGATGGGTGTACTCTACACTAGGTTAAAAGCTGGCTGGACAGCCAAACCCAAAGAGTGGTAGTAAATGGAGTTACATCCCACTGGTGGCCAGTCCCAAAGGCTCAATGCTGGAGCCAATCCTGTTTAATGTCTTTATTGACAACCTGGGCAAAGGAATCAAGTGCACCTTCAGTCAGTTTGCACACCACAACAGGCTGCAGGTGGTGGTGTGTGTTGATCTGCTCGAGGGCCAGGAGGCTTTGCAGAGGGATCTGAGCAGGCTGGACTGACAGGCCATGGCCAGTTGTATAAGGTTCAACAAAAAGAAGCACCAGATCTTGCACTTGGGTCACAACAACCCCTCACAATGCTGGAGGCTTGGGAAGTTGGACTGGAAACCTGCTGGTGGGAAGGGGCCTCGGTTGCTGGCTGAATGTGAGCCAGCAGTGTGCCCAGGTGGCCAAAGCAGCCAGCAGCACCTTGGCTTGTATCTGAAATAGCATGGTCAGCAGACAAGGGAAGTGCTCTTGTTAACTTGCCCTGCATTCGGCGCTGGTGCGGCCGCCCCTGGAGCCCTGGGCTCAGTTCTGGGCCCCTCAGGGCAGGGGGGATGCAGAGGGGCTGGGGGTGTCCAGGGACAGGCAGCGGGGCTGGGGAAGGGGCTGAAGCACCAGGCTTCTGAGGGGCGGCCGAAGGCACTGGGGGGGGCTCAGCCTGGAGAGGAGGGGGCTCAGGGGGGCCCTGGTCGCTCCCTACAAGTACCTGACAGGAGGGGTTAGGCAGGGGGGGGTCAGTCTCTGCTCCCAGGGAACAAGCAACAGGACAAGAGGGAACAGCCTCGAGCTGCACCAGGGGAGGGTTCTGTTGGGGGTGAGGGGAAATTTCTTCACTGAAAGGGTGGTCAGGCATCGGCACAGGCTGCTAGGGAGGTGGTGGGGTCACCGTCCCTGGGGGTGTTTAAAAAAATGTATAGATGTGATGCTTAGGGACATGGTGTAGTGATGAACTTAGCAGTCCTGGGTTAACAGCTAGACTCAACAATCTTAAAGGGCTTTTCCAAACTAAATGACTCAACAGTTCCATGATTTTTTTTACAGTCAATGAATTGGAAATCTCAGCAGTCTATCTTAAGTTCCAGGCAGGTAAAGACTGAGGGTATGAATGTCAAGTTGTTAACTTGTAACCAATTTCTGAAGCAAAAATCCACAGAGCTATTGAATGTCTGCATCACTGTTTAGAACAATCTTGAGAAATATCCCAGTTTCCTGCATCAAAGAATTCAGAGGATGATGGTGGGTATTATCCTCACCTTAACTGTTTGGAATCTTACTGGTAACTTCAGGACCATAGAAACTAACCACTGAGCACATGACAGACAAGAAAGATCACCCTTCCTAAATATCTACACTTCTGTCTGAAGAGAAAATGAAAAGAGAACTTGAAGCCAAATATGATGTTATTGTAGTCAGGTAGATAACAAAGTCACCATAGATGGCAATTCATCCCTAGAAATAATTTATATCATCACAGAGACCAGTATAGCTCCTGGAGATTTCCTAGGAAATGACAAAGCTACCCACAAACACTTGAGAAGACAAGATGATCAAGGCTCCAAGTGGATTTTGAAAACCTCCAAATTCTCTAAAAGAAAAAAATAAAAACAACAAACAAAAACAAAAACCACCCCTGAAAACTTTCCTAATGCTAGACATTTCAGACTTCAATTAGGTTTTTTATATTTAACAATTACTAAATTACTATACTGCTTTTTTTCCTTCAAAGAGGTTTTAAATAAAAATAAAATCCACTATCTTTTAAATGTGCATCATCTCAGACAAAACATGTAGAAGTCCACAAACTCTACTGCAGATCAAGGCACAGTCACACTTATTTTTAGGTAACATACAACACAACATCAAAATGCAGAACTCATTGTATATAAGTAAGAAAAAATAGTAAAAAGGGAAAAAATAAACATTTATAAACATACTTAAGCTACCAAATAACATTAGTTTCAAAAGTTTCATATATAGGCTCATATATTAGAGAAATAAAAGGTTTTCTAAAAGTTACCTGTATTTTTTTCTGCATGCCTCTGTTGACGCACTGATAAGCTGGAAGAGCAGGAAACTCAGTCCTGATGAGGTACTCCATATACTGCAAAAACTTGTACAGCAGACACTTGTACGTAAGCCAACTCTTCAACAAGTACAAATTCATGGGTGCTAAGCTGGCAAGGTCCTGATAGGGCTCTGCCAGGAAAACCACACTACAGCTTCTACAGGAAAATGCAGCACAGTGGAAAACCACCGCTTCTTTGATCAGCTAGCAAAAAACCTCATCCCACCAAACTGCATGTGTCTCTCATCACCTGGAAGACATCAGTAATCAGCACTAACAGCCTGATTGGCTCAGCCATCATTAGCAATTCTGCCCTTAATAACATACACCTGCAAGGGGAAAGGAGAGCAGGCACCAAAGAAGGACCGATGCAGCTCTGGTCAACTCTTCATCTTGTGGTTCCACACAGTAATCATCTCTGTTTCAATGTTTGATCATAAATGTCACATGATTCAAACTCCTGAAACTGGCAATGATTACCCAGCCATTTTCCCCCAAAGCCTTATTCTGATAGATCTTTATTCCAGGATCAGCTGATCAAATGTTTCAAACATACTGTATGGTTCAATCTGCAGCATAAAGCCCCAAAGCCACCACGAACACCTCAGTGTTGTCTATGGGGCTTCAAACAAGCCGAAGTCTGACCTTATAGGAGATGAAATGTGCACTGCAAGACAAGTCAAGAGCTAAGTCACTAACAATGTATATGGAACCACATTCCTGATTTCTTTCTAGGACATGACTAAATGTTGCCATCAAACCCTAATTAGTTGAGAAACAGAGATTATGCTGTGGTAGATCTCCTTGCAGTAGTAACAATCTCTCCTCTACCCCCCTGCAAACTAAGCCATTTCCAAACTTGTTCGCTAAAGCGAACCTTGAGAGCTGCAGTAAAGCAATGGTGTCTAAGTCACAATTAAAAAGCTTTTAACCTTTTATTGCTTGTTTTTGTCCAAGTCCTTGTCAATTAAGCACAGGTATTGAGGGCTGGAAGAAAGATTTAACATGGTCAATCACTTCTTTCTTTGAATACGTTCAATAGACAAAATGTGGAAAATCACTCTTTGAAATTAACCTATTCCCCTGCAATCAAATGTTAGGTTACATTTAACAAATGACCCTTTTCTCCTAAGAGAGTAATCAATATTCATGGTTTTCTTCCCTGCCCTCTGCAACTCCTGCCAGAAATCCATTTTATATAAAACTGAAAAAAACAGATGTTTACTTAGAAATCCCTAACTCGTTCGCTTTATTTCTCCCTTGCCACTGCAGGGCCTCTCCCCACCACGCTAGCTCAGCTGCTCAGCAAAGTCAGCACCAACATTTCCAGCATTTTCTGAGGAAAAACTAGCGTCTCCACCCGCTCCCCTCACCCTCCCACCTCAGGGGCTGCTCTGCCCCGGGCCTGCGGACCATCTTCTGTGCCCCCCACAGAAACAGTTTGGTGCTGTGGGGAGAGGGGAGCACATGAAACACCCTTGCACATGGGCCCAAATGCCAGCTATCCTCTTCATGTCCTGCACAACCACTTTGCACTGATATGTTTGGTCAGAGCCTGGTGTCACTGACCTGTCTCCATGGGGAGCGCTCGCACCCCAGCTCAGGGTTCAGGGGCAAATCCCACCCTGAAACTGCCAAGCGGGGCAGGCTGGGCTGTGGGGACATGGCTATGAGGGACCATGCAGCTGTGAGGGAGGCATTGCCTGTGAGGGGACATTGGTTATGCAGGGCCACACAGCTGCGAGGGGACAGTGGCTGTGCAGGGCCACATGGCTTCACAGGGCCACATGGGTGTATGGGGCCATGCAGCTCTGTGGGGGACATCAGCTGTGAGGGGCCACAGAGCTGTGAGGGGGACAGCGGCTGTACAGGGCCATGTGTCTGTGAGTGAGGCATTGGCTGTGAGGGGCTGTGCAGGGGACATCAGCTGTACGGGGGGACATTAGGGGACACCAAGGAATAACACAAAATTAGAGCAGTCCCACAGCTTTAAAAAAAAAAAAATTGTTTTTTAAAAATCACCTTTTTCTGTCAGGGTGGTATGTGCACAGTGGCCCGCGCAGCCCAAATGCTGGTGTGCCAGGGCCTCAGGCTGGAAAACCAGGTAGTGGTTTTCATCCTAGTTACTGACTGGATTTATCTTTTTTCGGTCAGCCAGGCTGAACAGTACAGGCAGCATGCTGAGGTTTATCAAGTTAGCTTTTGTAGCTGGACACTTTCCATTCTCGCCATTAACTCCATTTACATAAGAGTGCATTAACATATTTCCAGGCAGGCCGAGCACAAGTATCCAGCTCTTTTGTGGATATCAGTCCAATGTTTTTATATAGTTTGCCTGCAAACCCCAGTTGGAGAGGCCTGTCTGTTTTTATTAAAATTCACATGTATCTCAGCGGAAATGACTGCACAACCAGCACACCTCTGAGGATATCTTACAGCAAACCACAGAGCACAGAGAAGGTTGTTGGTTTTTTTTTCTCCTGCCGTTCATAACTTGTTGCAATAAACTTCTGTTTAGAGGCTACCCAACTGAACATCCCTGCTTGGAAAGTTTTAATTTTTGTAGTTGCTCCAGACTTACAATAAGAATACAAATACACATCTAGTAGCTTACTATAGAGCAAGCACAGGTTTTGCCATCACTGACCTATCTTTGACTAGTGGAAGTGAAATTGCCATAAGAATGTGAATAGTAATAACTTGCAGGTTTTTTTAACATCTGTACAGAATAACAGCAACAACAATATCCAATTAAATGAGGGGGCTTTTCTTTAAGCCACATGCTGTTTATAGCGATACTAGATATCAACAATCAGGGAAAGCAATTAAAAAGTAAGAGTAAAAGAGAAATCCGGTTTGTAAGAAAGCCAGGAATTCATGGGATACATACCTGGGTACAAGGCTCAAATTCTGTCCATACAAAAACAAGAAACCACCTGCATGTGCTGTATATGCTTTATGGATTACAAGGATAAAGCTATTAGCATGGTTTACAGGCTATGCACCACACTATTCTTTATCAAAAAATGCTAATTTAGTGCTTCAGCTAGTCTGCAGATGCTTTATTGTATCATGACCATTTAGATTCCACTTTTTTTTTCATGCCACAGTCAGATATTGTGAAAAATCAAGTTCCATTTACAGCATCCATTGTTATCTCACAAAGTAGCACTTCATGCTACTACTGATGTGTTACAGAGTATTAACAGTAATTTAGTTTTAAATGCCAGTGCATGCAAAGTGTTCTGGATATGAATACTAACAGGATGAAGTTATGCAGGTGTAGAAATTAAAAAAAAAATAAAGGGGGAAAAAACTACCAAAAAACCACCATACACACCACAACCCACACAGGAAATGACTGCCAGCAATCCGAGAGAGGAAGGGACTTGTCTTGTTGCATTTTAGCTATATCAAGTTAGTTATTCCCCCTACTCATCAGTGGAAAAGCATCCCGCTCCATGGATGCTGGAAGATAGATGCTAACAACACTGAGGTATTTATACCCCTGCACTGATTTTAGAGAGAAATTAAATAACAATTTATGGTAGTCGCTTATCTTATAAATGGACAAGAACATAGCAATGGCATATTAATTATCCCCACAGCAACACATGGTGCTTTACAGGTTGAGCCATCCTACAACCAGTATGATAAGGTCTGCAGCATGGTGAGATCTCTGCCTACCAAAATGGGAATTTTCTCATTCCTGGAACAGCTTCTTCTATGTTTAACTGCTGCCTCTCATCTTCCACTTAGCTTGTTGGAACTCTTTGTTAGAAGTACTTTTTGTACCCTGTTGACAACCTAGCTAAATGAGTTCATTATGCACATATGTAAGCAGATGATAATAATTAATGAACAAAAAAAAAATAAAATGCAAAATTGAGTAAGCAGACTACCAGAGCTCTCTGGAGGATGAGTGGTCCCATTTAATGTCTATTTTTTTAATAAGCAGCCAACTGATTAAATAAAACAAAAAGTGAGAAGTTCAGACTGATACTTAAGTACCTGTGAAACCAGCTCTTCCCAGTTCTTTCCTGTATGCTTGGAACTTAGATGGGCTGGGAATTACTCTAGCTAAAACAGGCCAGTCCCAAGAACTGGACAGTATACTGATTATCTTTATAAATACCTAGTAAGCCTAATTAATTGTTTCAGATGGATAATAAAGAATAGATTATGCCAAAAAAGATTGTCCCTTTACCACAGCCTTCCCTGTTCCCTGTTCCTTCTCCCCAGTTCTTCTGTAAAAGCTGCCTCAGAGTGGGGTTTCAGGTGGGCAAAATTTCCACAGTGGAACTGCAAGGAGAAGATTCAATATTCGACCTACCTACCCCCTTTTGCTTTTAGCACAAGAGAGAAAAAAGTGGGACATTATTTTTGTTAAGCTGCCTTTTGAGAGACTTTGACAGCACTGAAATGGTTACTGTACATTGAAATAGTTCTTCACCTTTTTGTTCAATGTGAAAGGCAGAAAAGTGATGCAAATATGAAGCAATGTGTCAGTTCTGCTAAATAAAAATGTGCACAGTAAAACTAAATCACATACATTGAAGTGTTATTTTGGTTTTATGGAAATGTAATCTGTGTTATGACATTTGCATTTCATATAACTGCTATGGATAACTAATCTTCCAATGCATTGCATACCATTTTGTCACCAAAAAAAAGTAATACTGTATCATCTGTTTCCACCTGTACACTAGAATATTCCATGACAAATGTATCAACATCAATTGTATAAATTCACTCAAGAGCCAATGAAAAGTATGGATACATTTAATAGAAAGATTTCTTTTCCCCTTAAACGCTACACAGCCATTAGAAGATATCATAGCTTGGTAGCAGATAAATAATTACAACTTCAAACAACACAATATATAGGTGTTTGTATGCATTCTAAGACTTCTGAATTTTGAGTGAAAATTAAATACATCAATATAGACTGCCAATATGGAACCTTAACCAGAACCCTATGAAATTTGACGTTTCGCATTCTGTGCCCAAAATTCATAGTTCCCAGCTCTATATGGTTTGCATCATGCTACATAATAGCAAAAAATGATACCTAAATACAAGTGACAATGTTAAGTAATTTGGAATTCCTTATCCTTTCACTTTTCCTTCTGTGTCCCTTGCTTTTGTTTTAATGCTTTCCTTTTGCTTACCTAAGTCATTATCCAACATCCCAAAAATCTCAGTTATCAACAAATGCATCTGGAGGAAGTTTTAATAAAGGGGTTGGGTTGTACATGCTTTAGCCCAGATTAAGTCCCAATTTCACAACACCAGCATAAACAAAAAGCCCCCAGCTCCCCCATTTTGGAAACCAATCAAAAACAAGGGGACTCCATAGGAATACAGAGTGGGATTTATCTCCCAGCCCTTGAAATCACTTAGGAACAAGGAGCAGGACTACTTGCAGTAAAAAACCAATATGCTCTGGTAAAGTGCAGCATCATATACCAGCAGATGAGACATGGCGCTTCAAGTAATTCATTGACTTAGCAACAGACTTTTCATTGACTTTCAATGAGACTTGTACTCTTTAGTTATCGAGGGACATTTCAAAAAGGTAAATCTATGCTTAAAGTACAGAATGGCCTAACTCACTGAAAATTGCATAACATACTGAAAGTCGAACTAGCAAATGTATGGTTATTTGATTATTTCTTAGAATAATTAGGGAAGGCCAGTTTTTAATGTGGAGGGTTTTTTTTTTTTCCTTGGGAAAATCATATTTTCCTATCTGTTGTGAAAGCCAATGCAAAAAAAGATGTCTGTTAGCTGGAATGTAGCTTTCTGCAGTGACATAGCTATTTTTGGGATTCTTTTGTGTGCTAGGTTAGAAGGAGTAGCAGCTTTTTAAGCTCAGATGTGTAAATGTCCCCATTTACACCCTAGCTCTGCAAAAATAGGTTTTCGTGCATATTGCAGTCAATATACACAGACAAAAGAGAAAAGCGAAATAATTCTCATATTAGAAAACTGAGTACTTACCTAGTGATAGCAGCTGGAATGAAAATGGCTGAAAGCAATAAAAATCCATTTTACCATTTAGTACAGTTTGTCAGACTAGAGAAATGGGATTGAATTTCAAAGCCACAGGCAAGCTGGCAGAAATCTGTGGTTATGCAGTTTGATAGGGTTTTTTTTGTCCCTTTTTTTTTTCTTCTCCCCCCCCCCACCTTATTTACAACTCTTTTGATAAGCCTTCAGCAAGTTACATAGGTTTTTCTAGTTGTATCTCCTTTGACTGGATTAGAATACTTGATGACAGTTTGGATAAGTTTGAGGCAGATGGTTCTTGACATTTTTCATGCCATCAGTTACAAACCATGCAAGGAAACTCTTTCATCCTTTGTTTATCCTTCACTTAGAAGCCACTATGGTAGATCGTTAAACTTTCATTTTTCACAGTGCTGATTAAGGCGTACTACAAGGCAGATGTTATGCAGCACCATTTTTAACAATTTACATTTAGCACCAAAGCTGGCTTTGTACTTGTTCCAGTGGATCAATTCACATTTCAAAAACTTCAAGGTCAACCTCTAAGCATTGCTACTCTGTTGAACAACTAAATGTTTCATAAAGTTTTCCCTGTGACTGTAGCACTTGAAAATATGTGCTGGCCACTCTGTTTACTGGTTATATCTGCCAAAATGAATACAAGTATCTATTGTTCATCTCTGCTACAATTAAATGACAGATACAGTTCTATAAAATCCAAAGACTTGACTAAACTGAACAAAAGATTACTATTTCAGCCCATAGTATGACAAAAAAAATCCTCATTTATTTTCGGTATCAGCATTTCAAAATAACAAATAATTACTATTCAAATAGCAGTTGGTCTTAATTTATATTAGGTCAGGCAATAGCATTTCATGGATAAAAATGTTTACTGGTTTACTTCACATCTTTATGTGCATTCTTTATTTTATGATTATGTAAATTATATACTTCTTAGCACAAACTCTAATAATAGCTGTATGTAAACTAAAATTGGTAAAGGCACCTTTAGAGAATAGCAGAGTAATGACAATAATGACAAAACAGAATAAAAGTAATTCATGGTAACTTCATGCTCTACAGAAAACTTCAAGTGTTTACCAACATTTGAGCTCATCTGTAGATGATGTAAGTCCCCATTTTTTACTGAAAATTATGAATGTATTTGTCCATTTTAAGTGGAGTTTATCTCTAGCCAGTCATAGCAGTGGGGTACAAGGTTTTGTAGTGGTGGCAGTTTTACCAATGACACTAAATGGAAAAGGAACTTTTAGTGACTGAAGACTTTTTAATTCAGACTCTTCAAATAATCAACATAAAATGGAAAGAAGGTTGTATATAATATTTGAAAGCCTATTTGCTTGAATGGCATAACAGCTAACCAACGTTAATTTTCAAGATTTTTTTAAAAAAAAATAATAACGGGGATTTTCTATTATGTTGTCCCTTTTTTAAAAAAAAAATAAGCTGTAGCAATATGTCTTATTAATTATTATTGTCGTGAAGTTCTGCAGGAAAGATTAGCAGATTGAATTATAATTTCATCCTCTGATACCTCCTGATCCTCATCACACCCTTTTCTTATGCTCAATTTATTCTGTTTTTTCCCCTGAATCTCTGCCATAAGGACTTTTCTACCCTAGGCCTAACTCCCTCAAGACTTCCCATCTGTTACTACTACTTCACCCTTTACATCTAAAACTATTTCATATCTGTATCGCTACCCATTATTCTACTAAATTAATGTTCAGGCTTTTCTCAAATTAAAAGTAGGTTTCATCTGAGCCGTTCACTTGAGTAATACCCAGAAGTCCAGGAAATCTTGTTCTTGGGATAAACATCTATGCCATGGAAAAATACTAGATACAAATCTATCATGAAAAATATTTCCTGCTCTGATCTTATGAAATCTTAATTTCAGTAGTACCTGGGAATGCCTTCATTTCACTTGAAGAATTACAGACAGTACAACTGTCAGTCATGTTAACAAAAATGTGGGGAATACACAGACAACACATGGTCACAACTCAGCTGCAGAAACCATCCTGGAAATCTTATCAAGAAAAGGCTACTGAATCTCAGAAAAGGTTTGAAATGGTGCTGGCCTGTGTTATGCATCTGCATTAGATTTGATACTTTTCCCACCTAAACTCATACACCAATCTATATTTATAAAACCTTGAGCAAATAAGGCTCACAGTAATGATGACTGTGTCGTTAAGGAATGTGTAATGCCCTTGCAAAAGCACTGCCACAGACATTGTCTTCCTTTTCAATAGCTGTATCAACAAAAAAAATATAGAAGAGGGATACAAATGAGAAAGGGTGGATTTCATCTTATTTCTTGTTATATTATTATCTTGGCTTACAACAGTATTTATCAACCTACAGTTTGATTTACTATAATTTATGTTTACCTCTTATCTTCTTAGAATAAAAGAGTATCACGGCTCCAAGGATAACGGAGAAGCGATGTTATTTAATTATTCCAAACTATCTTGTGCTTTGGTACACAAAAGATAACAGTCAACATACTGCTACATGTTTGCTGATATGCAAGCTGTGGTCAAGATAAAATATTTAACAGCAGAAAAATACACTTCATAGTGCAGCTGCTATAATGGGATTTTAAATAAGGAAAACCAATTCTGTTTACTCTCAGTTTTGAAAATACATACAAAGCTATCTACATTCATCCATAAATTAACTTGATAACAACAGAAGATAGGTGGATAATGGAACTTGACCATTTAACATACACTCACCAAAAGGTGCAGGAGAGAGAGAAAGTACATGCAGGTAACTGTGAGTAGCAACACTACCAACACATATAAAAAAGAACTGATGTTATCATGGAAACTGTGAAAGTAAAGCCTAAAGAGATTGCACTATCATAGTGCCCCAAGGTTCATCTCCAGGCTCAGCATAGCTTCCTGTGTAGAGTTACACATATTTGAATGTTTGGGAACAGAAGAGGAATAAGTTAAAAACAAGAAAAAAATAACATGGGCCAGATCCCTGTAAACTGGCGTCATTCCACAGAAACAAATACAGCAGTGCCAGCTGAGGATCAGACATTACATGGAAAAATCCTGAGGCACCTGCAGTTCTGTGGGGGTGAATAATTTATGAATACATGAAATGTTCTGAATAACATATTTCTGAATATTTTTCCATTCACTCCATCCTAATTCTTTCACAGACCATGTTCTTTAAACCCATTTATTACAAGCTCACAGTAGAATTGTGACAATGACGATTATTTGGCCAATCCCCACCCGTTTCTTTGCCTACTGCAGTTTTACTGGGATGTGAAGAGAGGTGACTATTTTAGTGTATTCTTCTTCTGACAGTTCTTAGAATGTGATAGACAAAGGACAGACAGGTAATCCTTCTTGATTAAGAGGACAGATACAGATACAGTCTCTGCTGACTTCTCTAGTTGCTTTGGCTGCACTATAAATGTTATTTCAGCCTTTCCTCAAATCTACATTCCATTTTAGACCTAGCACCCATTAAATATTAGGCAATATTCTCAACTGCACTGACAAGTCAGATAAGGTGAAGGCAGAAGGCTAGGTATAAACATCTCTGAGAACCTCACTACAATCATTGTCTTAGGATCCCATATGCCAGCCTAGAGATCAATAACAAGAAAAAACAGTACTCAGCATTACTCTAAAATTGATGGGGTTTAGAGGCAAGGTCTACCTGCTCGCTGTGCTAGACATGGCTCACTGTCTGACATCGAGAACATCACACATCCAGGCTGGCCTTTACCAGATAAGGAGTTCATACCCCAAGTTCACAGCTCATCAGCTACAGACTTTCTCAGCAACGGCTGAAATTCTGGCAAAGGCTGGGCACTCACCCCCTCCAGGCACAATTCCTTTACAAGAGTACTGCTCAGGGTGATCTTATCTGAAAAACATCTGAGAAACTCACTATAGAACAGAAATAGCTTATTGCATTTCCAGATGCACAGAGATAAAATGCAGCGTGCTTCCAGAGGTGAATGCATATATGCAAAACTCTACTGCAGCAAAAGCATTCTGGTAACAACATTTTTGTAAAGGTCCTGCATGTAAATGCCTCTGTGGATGTCTGCAATAGAGACGAAAAGTGATATGAAGCTTTTTTAGACAGCCAACGTTCAAACTGATGGCTCCTGTAGTGGATTTACTACCTCTAGTCTGAACCTGAACAGCTTCCTAGATTCCCTCTATCCCACTCACCCAGAGCAGGTCCCTGCTGAGGTTAGTGTGAACATAGTTCATGTTGGTACCTGCACCCCTAAACATGCTGTGTGATTTGCATGTTGGGAACATAGGCAAACATGTAGCAGAACCAAACATTTACATGGGCCTTGCAGACCCTATTCCAACCCCTTTGTTCCTGTTGCCTACTCTTCATCAAGAAATTTTGTGTCTGTACACCTTTACCAACAATGCTAGATGAGCTGTGCTCTCCTTGCATGTGCTCAATTTCCCATTAGCCTTCCTGAGATTTATGTATGCATCCAAAGAGGAGAATAGCCCTCTATGAATGTTTTAACAATCAGAACAATGAAGCGTTGTGCATCAGACTGTTAAAAATGTTTCTAAACACTGTGTTCAATACACACTACTTGATTTCCAAAGCTACTCTGGACAGAAATGATTTAGAAAACAACTCACAAGTAAACTAAAGCTCTTCTAATAAAACAAATATTTCACAGTTCATTTAATCTAAGATATTGAAAAGAACTGCCAGTACTCAGGTACGTGACCTGAAGCACAGAGCTTTATTGCTTTCTCCACCAGGGATTAGAAATGTTTGGAGTAAAACAGATGCTGCTAGGCAGGGCTTCCTTTAACATAACAGTCATATCCCAGGACCACTGATACTTTCCCAGGAAGTGGATAAAAACAGCAGGGAAATTGAGGTCAAGAAAAATTCACATTTCTTTGGCTTTAATCTATCACATTAGAGAAAAAATTCAATGTTTGCAACTACATGAGTGAAATAATTTAAAACATTTGCACTTGGTAATATGCATTAACAGCTTTAAATTTTCTTGCAATATTATTTTCCTACAGGAAGTGTTTTATTCTACAAGTCATTTTGTCTTGTTGATGCACTGCAGGCCCTGCCCCTTCTTACAAAAAATTTTCTCTCTCACCATTTGTCCTCACATACCCCTCTATCTCCCCTTCTCTTCCATTCTGTGAAATGCTTGTTCATAAGGTGCAAAGGAGTGTCCTTACGGTGGTCAGCCTGCAGAGGCATGAATAATATTCACAACAGGTGAAATCCACATCAGGCAGACAACACAAGGCCTATGCCCAGGACATTTTGTGCTGTGTGGCCAGTTATGACTAAATAGGGGTAACAAGCATCGGACTAAACAGACATGTAAATTTGCTTTCAATAGATTTTTTAGGGAATACTGTAGTTCGGTGTTCTTACTGCATGCTGTAATCTATTCCACCTTCAGAGGAAATGGCCTCAAGTTGCACCAGGGGAGGTTTGGATTGGATATTAAGAAAAATTTCTTCTTGACCACGAAAGGGTGGTCAAGCATGGGAACACGCTGCCCGAGGAGGTGGTGGAGTTACCATCCTTGGAGGTATTTAGAAGACGTGTAGATGTGGTGCTTAGGGACATGGTTTAGTGGTGGACTTGGCAGTATTGGGTTAATGGTTGGACTCAAAGATCTTAAAGGTCTTTTCCAACCTAAATGATTCTATGTTAATAAAAAACAATTGATATTCAACAACCTACGTCTCTTTATTAATCTTAACAAGCCAATGATTTATTCTAAGTACACCAACTCTAATCTCTAGATGAACTGACACTTTTGCAGTCTGAAATAAATAATGTATTGACAAGGAAAAGGTAGTCAAATGAAGTATCCTTCAGTCAAAAATTTTAAACTGATTCTAATCACCAGGATCAATGTTGTCTGTTGCAACAAGGTCAACCCCAGCCAAACACACCTGTTTTCCTACCTAAGGAAGGAGCAGATCCACAGTGGTACCTTTTTTATTTTATGAATCTCCAAAGGGACTTATTGGAAAGCTCTTGAGGAAGGCTGGAGGAAGGGTGTTCTCATGGAAAATGCAGCAACATATTCCAGAAATAGTTGAAATAGAAATGGTGAAACTTCTGGGGCTTTCACCATCCCCAAATAAATGATTAAGACTAAAACCACACCTCTCCCACTATTCTTCAACAGCACTAAGCCTGGCTACAGAGTTAACTCCATCCAAAGGAGACTCAAAGGCTGTTGCTGTTACTCATTCACTGTCTCCTAATCAAAGATAATTTGACAAGTGAAATTATATTAAAAAAAATCCAATAAAACCTAGTTCTTTGAACTCATGGAGAAGTTTAATTCCAATTGAAATCAATGGGATTTATGGGCCTAAGTGCCTTTGGGACTTTAAATCTTAGCATATATTTTACTGCCATGTAATAATCAATAGTTCTCAAGGCAGAAGCACTAGTAATGCTCCAGATCCCTTATGAAGATGTGGGCACTTTTTTACAGATGTCTCTAAGGAGACTGAAAATTATTACTTGCTTTCTTATAGATTATCAGAAAAATATTAAAAGTTAAATCAGTTTAAATTTTAATAAATACTTGTGAACAAGATCATCAAAGTGACAGTCATTGATTTATTTATCTGTTTATCAGATATAGTGATTGGCTAAATCTGTCTTACTAGAAGATTCACAGGTAAATAGACATCCTTTGACATTGTATACTATCATGAGATAGGCTACATTAGCTCTTGTACTGAGAAAATACAATGGCAATTCCATAAGACATTAATAATGCATGATCCTAAGAAAGAATCAAGCAAAATTGATACTTTTCTTATGTCATTTTAAATAAATATTTCTAAAGATAAAGACTGAAGAAAAAAGGAATATAAAATTACATTAGGCATAAATATGAAGTTTTTCTTTATGTTGACTTTACATATAATTTCCTAGGTTTTATTATTTGCTATAATTGCATGATCCTTTGTGTAAGATACTAGGATATTTCAGTAATTAATGTAATGTAAACCAAGAATAATCAAAGAGCTTAGAACTACTGGCTCAATAGCTTGTTTCTTTGCAAACTTTGTTATGTTCCTGTATTGTCTTAGTTAAAAGAATAAAAAAAAAATATTTAATTGAGAAAATACTTTATTTTTCTAGACATATTTTACCTTATTATTTGCTCTGAACTCTAAGTACTCAAAAGCTAAGGGCTAAATTTTCAAGTACTTGCTATCAGGAGTTCACTTTCTGATAAATACGGCAGCTTTACATGAGAGTTCAGCTCTTTCAAAAATCAGGCTTTAACCTACTTAAATTTTTGAGTATTTCTTTGGCTGAATTTTCCACCAAATCATTTCAGTTTGAGTACCAGCCCCCTACTTCATTTTGATAGCAGTGAGTTAGCAAATTTCTTTTTCATACACATACACACAAACACTACATTGCCTTTGGAGATGGTTCTGGGTAGTAATTAGTCATAAATTACACACACCCGCTAGTAGCAGAACATCTAAACAAAAAGAAACAGACTGTTTAGGAAAACCTCAAGAACTTAACCTGGGCTTTCGCCTGCCCCAGCTGGCAGAACGGGTCTATGTCAGTCATGTTCATAAATATTAGCTCTTAAAAGAAATCTGTTTTCCCTCCAATAAAATTAATTTGATGAAAATGTCTATCTAAAAATAAAATAAATAAAAACATCATATTGAGTTTCTACTTTGCAAAAGCTTTGGAGAGAATGAATTGATTGTATTGAGCTAAAAGCAAAAGCGACTACCACATGATACGGTCAATTTTTGATAAAGCAGCTCGCTTACCAAATATCCCATAAATAGAGTATGAAAGTAGGTATACAATACTCAGAAGTTTGTAAATAATGGATTGGTTAGAGTAACTTAACACAAATTTGGTGAAAGAAAAGAAGTAAGCCTTGGACTTCACTTAAATATTTCCATTTAACATGAGTAATTCATTCCGATTTGCTCCACTTATAAGGTGATGAGAAGAAAATGGTAGACACCAACATGACAGGAGTTCTTTTATAGTGTCCATTTCCAAAGAAACCAAACTGAAATTCTGTCTTCAGCTAAAAAATGAAAAAGTAGGGTTCAGACTTCAAAGTGTCCAACTTTTTCTAGAAAAAAGGACAGAAGGTAGTCATCATTTTTATGCTAACAGAGATAGAAATAATGGCTTTTTTCTCTCATCTTTACATAAAGACACAGCCATTGTTGGTCCTATTGTGGATTTAACCTACATTTTGAGAGCTGGACCAGTTCCATACTGACAAAGAACCACTGTTCTTATCCCAAAAAATCTGCACCACAGTCTTCTCCCTGCATAGCTCATGGCATGAGATGGTCATGGAAAGAAAGAGCATTACCTTACTTCTTCCCACAGTAGCCCTCGACTAACCCGTCTTTACAAAGCTATTCAGTATTTCTAAGTTACCTACCTTTTCTTCCTCCTATGCTGTAAGAATCATGGTTACAATAGGGAGCATTATTTTTACACAGCTTGCCTGATTTTCTCTTTTATTAGTTTGCAAAGAATAAAACAGAGCAGTGGCGGGGAAAATCTGTTCTTTTTCAAATACCTGCCCTCTTATACTTCATGTGCTAGTGGCTCTGCAGTGTTCTTCATGTTCAGTTTTGAGTTAGGCAGTGTTGGGGCAAGTGTGATTGCAAATTTTCTCATCACAATATAAATGCCTTTCTATATGATTGCTATTCCTTAGCAATTATCTTTGATAATCAGAATTGTGTAGTCTTTGGATTGCAAGGCCCACATGAAGTTCTAGATGTCATATTATAGACTTAAGATGTTCTCATTGGTAATCATTGAGACCCAGCAATATGTCTTAAAACAAAACAGAAACAGGTCAGGAATTCTTAGTATGTTCTGATGTGACCTGAGTTCAGTGTGTGGAGATGGCAGCTGATTTGCATTGACCTGCCACATATTGAGTATTGCAACAATTCACAGTTAAACCAAGCACCAGTCCTTAAAAAGCTGTCATCTAAATTGTGATCAAGTTACTTGAATAAAATTAAATACTGCAGATTGCCAAACTCTAGCTATGTACAGACTGTGATTTCCAAATGATTTCCTGTTTTACTATAATTTTTAAAATGTCATGTTTGATGGTCACATAGTGACGTTACACAAATCTGAAGAATACAGACCATTTTTTTAATAGTTCTAGTGTGAATGCAGTCCATCTTGTCTTGATCTGTGCCAGAAGCTACATTAAAAGCAGGACTCCATGACACGTCTCCTGAGAAGATGCCTGTTTTAACAGCAGATGAGAAAACAAGAGAGGCAGACACGTTATTGTGTTTTCCAGAGTTCTGCAGTAGTGAAGGCTTATAGAGATTTGCAGGAATTAATAGCCTTTTGGTCAACCAGATGAAGTATGCACACAGTGGAGGATTAGGCCTGTTGACAACTTCTCACAGGATGTGAAAAGAAAATTATGTACTAGATGGATCTATGCTTATGCAATGAGGAAGACATTTCTCTCACGTTCTTCTTGGAACTACTTCTATCCCCAGCTTTGGTAATTTGGAATAGCTCAAAATTCCAAACCTCAGTGGAGCAGCATTACATTATACCAGCTACTTAAGAACTCCAGCATTAGATATTGATAAATCCAGGGTAAACAGCTAGCTTGTCCATATATCTTGTCTCCATGGATGGATGACTAACATAAAATACCCAAACTACTTAAGATGAAAACAGCTATTTGTAAATTTTTTATCCTAAATACAAACATAAGTTTTGTAACTCTTAGTGTTAGACACTTGACGCTTGATATACTGCAGATCAGTTAGGCACATACTTCATCTACATATTCCATGAATTGTATCCCAGCAGCATCTCTGACCATTTCTTACCATTAGCACAAAATGTTCCAAATTGCTTGTCAGTTTGTGAAGTATTTAAAATATTCAGTAAGCAACTAGCAAACAGTTACTAATGCTATATGTCAAATAAAATTGCACTGTGCAATAGGAAAAAAAGTTATATTTAAGCTGCCAAGTGTTTCAAATGTATATATGAACTTTTACCTTTTTATTTTACCAGAAAGAGCTGAACTTCTCATTCAAAAAATGTAGAGCTTTTCTTGATTTCATTATAGTACAGCAGCTTTTGTCAGTAATTGGACTAGATTCTGTAAATGGTGGGGCCAATAATAGGTCAAATTAAGTTATCAGATTACTAGACAGGTTAGTCAGGCACTTCCCAGTTACATCTTTGGGCTAATGTTTCCCATATTGTACCAAGGGATATGACTAAGACGTTTAATTTCAATTTGTAATTTTGTTTGAATGGATATTTAAATATGTTTTTCTCCTGCTAAGAACATTTGCATTAGGAGTTCCTTCCAATTGCTCATAAAAATCCGATATGTTTTTATTAAAAAAAAAATTAAGTTGCTGAATTTTCAGTAGTTACTGGGTCAAATCTATCCCTGATGTAAATCTGGATAAATGGATTTACTTCAACAACAATGGACCACAGTGATGTTTTGCGTAGGCCTATGCACGCTTTGCCTCTCAATTGTATTCAGCTTTCTATGGAATACTACTAATAAAGATACCACTTTTAAAACATAAACACACACCCCACCCCACCCAGTTTTTTATGTTTTTAAAGGTATTTGAAGGCCTTCTGGAAAGAAGGGCCAATTTTAATAAGTATTAATCTTCCACTGCTACTAGTGACTATATGTAGAAATATATAACTGTATGAACACACCCATTGCATGTGTATTGAGACAGAAAATATCACAAGACTAAGTAAAACCTTGCAAAGTACACAGATCAGCATAATTATACAAAGCTGCAATATGGAGTAATTTAATATATGGCCAATAGTAGGGGCTAATGCTAATAAACAAGATTTTATTTAAAAAATAGCAGGAAAAGAATATGATTATTCAACTATTATTCCAACAAAAGTAATATAAGGCTTATATTGAAAGATGCCTTGATATAAACTTTCTCGGTTTTCTCATAAAAGAGACCTTGCCTTCTCCTTTTCTGTAACTGTATTTGGGATGGAGTGAGACAGCCTTCATATAAAGATCTGTCGCGAGCTTTACATGTGGTTGTGGTCATGTACCTTCTTTGATGTGTGTTTGCACAAAGTACTACGTATTCCCCAGTTTTCAAATTACTTATCCTGCCCAGCTCAGCCATCAGTACTACTGAAGACAGTGGCATCAGTCTCAACATAGACTGCATAAGCTCATGGCACACTTAGAATTTGCTCATGTACAGACACATCAAAACAGATTTTTCCATAGCAATTTCAGTTTAAAATTTTTGTACTTCTTGGAGGAAAAAAACCCAAAAATCAAACACAAAGTTCACCAGCATATTGACTTGTGCTTAGAATACTGCACAGGGATACACCAGCTCTCTTGCTACTTGCAGACTTTCTAGTGACATCAGTAGCTTCAACAATTGCCACGTACCTCAATCTCCACATGTAAAAAGGGAGACTTGTCTGATTGCATTCTTTTTCTGACTTACCTGTTTATTTCAGAGCAGTAAAAAAGATGTGTCAAAACCATAGAATTCAGGCCAGTCTACTCTGTCAGGTATGTAGTAGATTATAAAAAATCAACATACATATAGGTGGTCTGATATTTCAGTATATTAGAAAGGTTTCTCAGTTCTACTGTTATTAAAAGAAGGACAAAATGCCAGCTATAAAATTCTAATTAGAGAATAATTGAAGAGTATGGCACCTCTGTTAAAAGATTATATTTTTTTAAAAAACAACATTGGTATGAAAATGGAACCAGCCTGTCCCCCACTTCCAAATAATTCTAACTTCTTTTTGCAACCCACTGGCTAGTGCCATCTTGCCTTATTTACACTACATAGTGAGTATTAGAAAAATATACCAAAAAGTTCATATTACCAATTTCAGCCAACAGTAATGGAAAGCATAACCTAAATTGCCTTCCAAACCTTTCCTGCATTTGTAGGTAAATTGAACTAAACTTCTGAGAAACCTGTCTCCTGAATGCTATTGTACAGAGTATGAAGTAGATCTGAGGCAGGAGCAGGGATGGGGTATATCACATTTGCATAAGGAAGACAGCTCCTTTGTAAACATTGATACAGAATGGCAAGTCTAGCAATGACTTTTTCCCCCTGAAACTCTCTCCCCTCTGACTTACACATCCTTGTAATATATACTGCTGTTTTGACTTGAGCTATGCACCCAAATAGACTATTTGTGGAGTATTTGTGATGCACAGATCTATTATGCACAGCTATCAGAGGTCAAACACAGAGCAATTCTATACCTCTGATGTCAGCCTGAACAGAAGCATTGTTCTTGGCAGTGACAGGAAAAAGGCACCACATCCAAATTACTGAAAGCCTTCTCATGGCAGAAGAAAAAGCTGTCAGTTTAACAGCTGAACACAGAAGGTTCAACCAGTATATATCCTTCTCATTCAAGTAACATGAAACCCTGGAAAAAAGAAAAAAGAAAAAAAAAAAAAAAGAAGGAAAGAAAAAAAAGAAAGAAAAGGGGAAAAAAAAGCTGGAACTGTGTCAGATTTTTTAAGTTGGAAAAGCTCTTGTCAATGCTGAACAAAGAAAACCAGCCATTTGTGTTGCCAAGACAGTGCTACTGAATTACAAAATAATAAAGAAAGAGGGAGCCTTGATACAAATATATAATGTGCGTGCCTGTACATGTGTACCAAAAGAGAAAACATTCTAAATTTACTCTAGTTTCATATGTACACTGTGTAGTAGGATGCAGACTGCATGGATATATTTTAATATGCACACTCATATATAGGTATATGCTAATCTCTAGCGGATCTCTAAAATTTGCCCTCTACGTATATCTCCCTCTTTTGTGTTTCGTTACTGAAAACAAAAATAGTTCTGCCTAATTACCAGACTCATATCTTACTCATGCTCAGTCTCTGTCCCTTGAATAGCATCCCCAAACTCCACACACTGTACCTAAAGAGCAGGGGAATATCCTCCCTGCTTGGGGTGAACGACCCTTTCACACATCTTTGATAAAAGCAGACCTTAGCACGTTAACAGCTATCTAATAATGACACGAGAAAAGAATCTTATGACTCTGGGCTATACAAAACAAAGGTGCAGGCTGTGTTGAGCCCTGAGTTCTCAGTCCCCTTACTTTCCCTCTGAACAAAGTACTGCTCAGTGTAAGGGAAAGACATTTGGAACTACAGCCACTGTAAGTACCGAATCTTCACTTTTTGCTCTCATAGTTTTAAAATGTACACTGGCTGAACAGCAAGCATTTGTAAAAGCTAAGTATGTCATCCAGCTTACAGGCTGTATTTCATTTTCTAATGCATAAGTAAGAGAGATTTAAAATGCCAGTAAATATTTCTAACCCAGCTACATCACACCAGCGAGGCATTAGATGGGGAATGTGCATGCATCTGTCATCTGATCTGCCACATGGTCCTTGAAGAAATATCCGTCCTGGTATGTGCTTTACTAGTTTTGTTTTCCACTACCATGGGATAAGCAGTTTAAAAAGTGATGCTAATTTTTTAGCAGAAGAACCATGAGAAGTAATATGAGAAGACAGGTGTACACAGTCACAGGATGAATTCAGAATATTAATACATTACTCTCTGACAACATTAAAGAAAGCATCGACTTTAATTTCATTCCTGTGGATTGCTGATGCTTTTTTGTTATTACAAAGCGAAAATAGATCGTGTTTGCTGATTAGAAGTTCCCATGCTCTTCTTATTTATCTCACACTTGAAGTCATAACACTCGGCTTGTGACAACATAATTGTCACCATAGAAACTAATTGAGTTCTCATGAAATAGAACATTTGCACAATATTTGGACCCTGTTTACTGAAAACCTAGTAAATGCGTACCGCACAAACTGTCACCACTGGCAGATTTCATAGAAACCCACAAAATATTTTAGTAGGAATTTATTAAAAGAAGACTGTTTTCTATCTCTAATTAGGAAAAAAAAAATAAAATAAAAATCAATCACTACATTAGGGCCAAGTAAACTTCTCATCAGTTCATCACCAGGATAGATGCCCCAGTGTTCTTTTATGTTCAGGTGTAGCTACATTCATCCTAAACCATGCATTAGATTTCTGATTACTATGAATTGCTGACACACAACACTGACTCACAACCCAAAGAAAACACTGTGAATATTCCTTATGGCATAAAATGGATTCTGAGGTTAAATTCCTATTTCCTTTTTTCTTCTGCTTCTACTTTGAGACCTTTAATCATCATTGACATCCTCTGTAGTCTCAACTTTGATATCAAACTAGATTCCCAAAACCTCCTTAAATAAACAATTTCTATAAAAGCCTTTAGGAAAGGGTGGACTTCTCTTTCTTTTATTTGACTGCAACAAATACTAAAATGAGGCTCTATTCTTTTTTTGTATCAATACCTGGAATAGCTTTTGTCCATAACAGTAAGAGGGATACATCTTGCTTAACTTCATTCTTTAGGCTCCCTTTACAGTTAACAGAAATCAATAGGTACTGCCAGATAATGAATTGAAAACAAGTCTCTAAGAGTAAGCTTATGTCTGAAAATGAAGTTAATGACAAAATTCTAATTAGCCTCAAAATTATAACACATCCCCCTGTGCTGCTGACCTATGTGGGTCACCCTGACCATACAGCTGTGCACCCATGTTCCATGGGTTGAAAAGGGGAGGGCATCACTCACTGGTATTTCTGGTGTTTCAGAAAGGTGGATGTGAGAATAATCTAGTGAAACTATTCCCAAACAGATAATAAAAATTTATCTGAATGTTTCATTATCTCTAATGACTAACTATTTTCTATACCTCTCAGTAGAAAACGTAAGCTGCTTGTTTTTGTTTTTTTTTTTTTTAAGGGGGGGTGGGTAGGTGGGGGTGGGGTATCTTTATATGATGTGGATTCTCGGGCACAAACACTTGCATGAGCTTCCTAAAGGTGGATTGCAGCGGCGTAAGGCAAAACCTTTCTCCCA
>JAVJGJ010000033.1:5808377-5940169 GCA_035590215.1 Microhierax caerulescens | reverse complement strand
TGGGTGGGGTGTCTTTTGTCAGATTATGCAAAAGAAGGATGAATAAGGAAAAACAGAATTCTTGAGCATCTGATGATCAGTACAACCTGAATAGCTTTGGACCAGCCCACTTATATGTATGATACTATCCTATAATGCTGTCTTATATACTCGCCAGAAAAGAAACAGATGGTGCCAATAAAAGGCAAGAATGAACTTCATTCTTCCATAACAAGGTAATAAAAACAGCATAATGTAATTATTTTCCATAAGTCAGGTCTTAGCACATAGGGGACAAAAGATGAAAAAAATTAAAATAATAAACCTTTTTCTTTTGTTCCAAAGGTTTGATGTGATCACTGTTGTTTCTTTGGAAAGGAGCTTGCAAAACTTTATAAATCCTTTTTAGCTTTTAGGTTGCTCTGCGTGAGAATTTCAAAAGGATGTCAGTGTGGGGTTACAGACCATATTACAATTCTCTTTGCTGCCAGATGTATGTGGGCTGGAGGAATAAATAAGATGCATGGAGATGAAGTTTGTAGTTATCTCTTTTCTCATATATTGACAGAATACGTTTCACAATGCACGACTGAGTGGGATTTTTTTCTTCCTCTCCCTGCTTCCTCCCTATTCCATCCCTAGGATCCCTTGGGTATGTGAATATTTTTCTTTTTCTCTCCTCTTTCCTCATTCTGGCTTGCAAGTTTATCCCACACACCTGCAAGAGCAGGAGCTTTCAGTCACAAAGAGCTGCCAAAGCTCTCATGTCAAGGAGGAGACATAATTTGGAGCATCTTTTTCAGCTTCATTAATAACAAAACACCTGTGAGCCAGAGAGTTTAAGAGATTGTGTCTTCATCATTTATGAATCTTCCTCCCTGCTGTGGCACTTATCTCTTTGCCAGCTCAACCTGGCACAATTCCTCAGCATCCAAAATTAAAAAAGAAAAAAGATACCCTTTTGTCTCCAATGAAAGCACTGTGGACAGAGAAGGCAGGGTGCTGGGAGAAAAGCACCAGGAGCTGAAAGCCTAATCCTGCTAGAGCTGGTAAGAGTGACAAGCCTTGACATTGATTCATGTTCATTCTCAGTTTGTCACTGAGTTGTTTTTTTGTTGCTGTTGTTTTGTTTTAAGAAAAATAAGAGCCAAAAAAATATATAAACCTAATGATTCAAGTACTGACATTAAAGCTGCTCCTCTCCTCCACACTCCCATTGCAAACTTACCATAGTCCACTGAATTGCTGGTTTTATTTTTAAATAAAATAGCTGTGGCAAAGGAAGAGAACAGATTCTAAGCCTATCTTTCCATAATAAGTTGCTAAAGGGAAGAACTGCCATTAACACATGCTTGCCATGAAAGGTTAAACTCTATCAAAAAGATTTCTTTTTTAAATCATTGTCATTACTGGAAAGCTTCAAGGAACAATCACAAAATGCTCCATTCTGAAGCTCTACCAAAGGAAGGGCATTTGATTTGCAACCAAACTAACAGCAGCTATACAACACGCTGTGGTTAATTTGACCTCTGAGATCACCGAAGCACTTTGCTAACTATCCCAGAGTCCCAGGCACAGAAATTGCCTTTTGATATAATCTGAGTTATTGCCATCCCCTACGAGCCTTTTGAAATTCTCTCAATACAAATGTTAGGACCTAGGAGTCCTTTGGTAGACAGCATAAATGCAAGACAGACATCATTGAATAAATCACTTATTACATCTCACGGTGTCATTCAATAGCATTAAATAACCTGAAGGTCTGATAGATATCCCTATCTAACTATAGCAGACACAACAGTGACCACCACTGGAGAATTTTAACTGATGCTATAGCATTAGCATCAAATCTAGGAAGAGAAACCACATCTTTAAATGCCAAAGAGTCACTAAGGCACAGACGTGAATGACCAAATGTGTCTTTCTGGCCTTTTAAAGAACAAAATAAGACTTCCACAGAGAGGGAAGTGCATCTCTGTCCACCTTCCTCATGGTACTGAGGCTTAGCATCTCCTGGGCTCTTGTCTTTTGTGACACATGTAAAAAAAAAAAATCTCAGATCCTCACAGTCTGAGAAGTACTTTCATTTTAGGATATATAGATTTAGTATGCAACACCTGTTTTATGTACTCCTTGCAAAAGTAATGTAGTAAAAATAATGGTCTGAAATACAAAGCCTGAGCAAGAGTTGATGTGCCCCAGGTTTTCCCTCAGCTCTGCTAATGGACCTCAGCACAACTTATAGGATCTATCTTTCTACTTTAACAAGGCATTGCTGCCTGTGCTTGAGTTGTGCTACTCCATGATATAATCAGATGTTCTGCAAGCAGAAAAAGAGTACATCTGCTATTCATATTCTTGTGCTTCATCATGTAAACAATGACTTGAATCTGCCCCTTCAGAGCTGCCATCCTGGTTCATTAATAGATCGAGCAATGCATGTAACCCTAAAGTGAGCAAGTGTCTCTATGGGATATGCTTGACTCCAAGTTCAAATTCAAAAAAACAAAGAAATCCAGCTGAGACCTTTGTTCTTTTCTCACATGGCAAGCACCAAAACCCCCACTGGAAATTCAGAAGGATAAGATACATTTTGTGGGTTTCCATAGGGGTAGGTCTTAATGTTTAGTACCTATGGTTTGGTGAAGACCAGGTTTCAATAACCCCACGCACAGATTAGCTGAAAACTTTGGAAATGCATATATTAAAATCTCGCCACAGGAAGATAACAGTATTTTTAACAATCTATTAAAAAATGCAGAGTTCTTATATTTTTGAACATCCTCAAGTTCAGTTTTACAGCATAACTAACTTCTGGACAGAAAACTTGAATTTCTTTAAATGGCATGAAATTCCACCGTTGTACTAGTTAGGCAAATATAATTCAGACTGTTAAGTGTTCAGTTCTGTGTCACTGTTTGAGTCTAGTTTGCAAAGAAAACCCAGAAGTTTCTTAAATATGTATTCTTTAAAAAAAATAATAAAAAATTCACTGTAGGATGGAAATAACAAGATCCCAGCCCCAAGGCTAAAATCAAGACATAATATTGAAGAAAGAAAACAAAAAAAAAGAAGGCATCCACAGTGAAAAGAGAGTATAAGAAAAACAACCATGAGAGAATAAGAAAGGCAATGTGAAGGAATTTTCTGCTTATTGTCATGTCGCTATTCTCTCATTCTAATTACCATATACTTTAGAAGATAATAAGACAAAATAAGCAGATGAGAGTTCAACAAGAGCAATAAGCCCCACTCACAGATTAAAAGCAGGTGGCAGAATGAGAGAATAACATGAATGAGGGAGGACTTGTGATCTGAAGGAGAAAGACGACATGGGCACAGCTTATGGAGACTGGGCTCCCAGCATAGCTGGGGAGCGTGGCAGCCCCCCACGGCTGGGGCTCCTGCCAAGAGCCTGAGCTCGCAGAGCAGCACTGTTCGGGGCATCTTTCTCACTCAAGTAACATGAAACCACAGAAAAAAACAGAACTCAGATGCTGTAAGGTACAAAAGCTTTTGTCAGTGATGAACAAAGAACACAACTGAGGCAGTGCCATTGAATTAATAAATAAAAGACAGAGTTTCAACATATAATCTATGTGTATAAATAATCTATCTATAAAACATATAATCTATACTTACAATCTAAGTATATAAAGTATGCTACACATATGATGTGTATCTCTCCTTATGGAAAGGTATAATCATGCCTTCTACTATTTACATAACTATTGTGTTTAATGTATGTGTAAGCATTATATAGAAAAATATAAATTATACAGATACAATATAGATCATATATGTACAAATAATCACTCATTGAGAAGAGTGTCTTTACAATACAGTCTTCTATGCTGCCTTTCGTATACACCCAGCACATGAAGGTCTTCCTAAACCCAGCGTTGGCTCTGTCAGTCCTGAGACAGGCTGGTGCTGGGTGCCTGTCTTCAGGCAACCAAATTCTACTGTCAACATTTAGAACCACAATCAACAACAGATATCAAATATTTTGCCTGTAATGGTGCTGAGTAAGTTTAAAAGGCTAAGCATATAACCCACTGAAAGGGGATATTCCTTGTTATTTTGTTGTTAGATGTGATTTACAAGGCCAACAAGGAAACAGCACGACCGATATCTGACAAATCTGTAACATACAGTGGTGGCTCTACAGATGACAAACATACTTCAACTCACCTGCATTTTATCTTTTCATGTATGTAAATGCCTGCACTCAGGCTTTCTCCAGACGCTTTTCCAGTACTGCCATAGTCCAACAGTTCAAAAAATGGTAGCAATTTCAACCAAGAGTTTCACAGGCCAGCAATGCAGATAGTCTTAGGCAACATGATAGGGCCATCTTTTTAATGGGCATTTGTCATTAATTTAAAGAACTAGGGCTGGAGATTAGGGGTGGGGTGGGGTGGAAGAGAGAACAAAGGCAAAAAAAGGAATAAGATAAATAACAACAAAGAGCTGTTTTACCAATTGACCAGAATGGTGATCACACTCAGCAAGGAACTGTTTTGGCAACTGGTAACCCAGAAGCTTAATCAATATAATAACTCTTACTATCTTGAATAGCTCAAAGGGTTGAAGGAAGCATCTACTTGGGGGGAGAGGGGTGGGTGGGTGGAATCTGTCAGGTCTCTATCTTCTGTTGTTTATATTATTGACCTGATCACATGGCAGAGTAGGTGAACAATATGAAGTCAAATTCTCAAATGGTTTAATTCAGCACAGTTTAATTCAGCTTTAATTTAGCACAGTTTCATTGACTGCAGTCCAGCTGGGCTGATTTATTCCAGCTGAAGAGTTGGCCCCATTCTAGTGTAACTGGTGAAAACTATTATCCACTGAAAGTGTGATCGTAAAGAAAAAGGTATTGAGAGGCATAGTATGAAATACAGGGTGTTGATATACTGAAAGCTAACAATGTTTATAGCAAAGACAGCTCACTCTTTCACTGCTATGATTACAGTTGCCTTTTGTTACTACAGAGCAAAGGAAGAACATCTTTATTGCTTGGAAGTCCGTGTGCTTCTCCTATTTATCTTGCACTTGAAATCTTTACTCTTACTTTGTGACAACAGAATTATCTCCATGGAAACTAACTAAATTATCATGAAATAGAACACTTATATAAAATTTGGTCCCTACTACTTACCTAGGAAGCATGCATCCTGCACAAACTGCAGCCATGGACAGATTTCATATAGGTCCACTCTCCTTGTGAGGATGCTAGAACACAATGCTTTTCCCATTCATCCAAATTATACCACTTACTACATTAAGGCTTCATAAACACCTTAATTGTTCAATGTAACAAAGACTTACTCTGGTTTCATATTCAGATATATGTATGTCTACCTATAAATCAGCATAAGCCTTGTTGAGAACAGTACAATGCACAGAAACTATCACAAAAAACAAGAACGCTTTAGAAAACTGAATTTCCAAATTCATAACCTGAAAACACAAGTCTGGCAAGGGGAATATTTCCTAACATGACGTAGAAGTTCATATCATGGAAGCTTAGCAACAATGAGAAGATTAAGTATGGAAGTTCTATTAAAGTATTTTTTCCTTTAATGCTTTTGAAAATCCCACTGCACGCTATTAGTTGCAACTATGCTGGGCCAATCCTATTAGCAATCTCCATTAAGTGTTCACAACTTCCAATGAAAGATGTGTTCTTCCATTTCAGGAGATATCTCATAAATTAATTGCAGGCTTTTCGCAGTTAAATTGCATTCATCTTATTTTACATTCAGCATGCATTGATGATTTGGATAACATTACACAGAGATCCTGGAACACTTCACCATATTTAATAAATAAATGTATATACATACACACACACATTTTTACGGGGATAGAAGAGAGGAGAGGGAATTGTGTGGCAGCATACCATGCATTTGTGACATTGCAGATATCTAAAGGCCAAATTATTTTTAGCTTGCTCTCTTAAAGAAATGAGGGGTTTGTGCTTGTGCCTCTGTCTGTCCCTTTGAATCTGCTGGCCAGTTACCCATCACAGATAGGCAGTATTATCAGAGAGACTGGTGCTGAAGGTTTCGTGAAAGCCAGAGGCTGGTTAGAAGCCAGAGCCAAATACTGTCCCCATTAAGGAGATGCTCAGAGGCTGTTGTCCCTGTAAATTCTCACAGCATTACTGTTGGCCGCTCATGCTGAGGACATGTTTACCCCTGGACTAGCAGTGACATGCGTTATCTTTTGCCCCTCTTACAATGCAAGGAATTACAAAATACTAAATCAAACAACATCAGTAGAAGACAGGGCTGTAACATGGAAAGGACTTTGAGGTACTGCCATAGAGAAGATGTGACTTGGGGAAAGAAAGTTGCTGACATGACAGAACACGTGAAGAAACTGGGCGGAAATCTGCAAGATTTCATTAGGGGAGCTTCATAAGGGGGTTGTTCCTGGCAAAGCAAGTGCTCTCTTAAGGTAAAGCAATTAACTGGAATTCACTGTCAAAGGTATTGCAATTTTGTAAATTATTTCAAGAGAACAACCATCTAAATATACTAATGCTTTTTGTTCCAGGTGAATACATAAGGCTTTTCCTCCCTCTAAGCTACTCATTTTTAAAGCTGTCCTGTGCTCCAACAACAGCAATTTCATCCCACATTGTATTTAGTAAATTGCACTGAGGCACATGAAGCCTTCCCCTCATCTCTGTAAACATGGCTGTATATCTAAAGGCAACTGTTACATATGGGTCATTATCTATTCTATTGCTCAGTATCTCCTATTCATGACCATGTCATCTCAGTAAAAATGAAGTTGTTTTGCATTTAGATGCCAAGTAAGATGTTCTAAAATATATAAAATACAAGTATTTCCATAAATGTAATTTTCTATTCATATAGTACATTATATCATTCGCATAATGCCTTTATACCAAACAAAATATACATCGAGAGATTTAAACAACTCCACAAGCACTAGGTATTTTGCTTTGAACGCATTATTACCTGTGTACATATTATCTTCTCCTGGGCAGCAGTAGCAGATGAATCTGAATGTTTTGGTGGTTTTGTCATCCATCTGAAGTTTAGTATAAACTTATTCAGGAAAACAAGGGGCCAGGCACAACAATTTTCCTGAAACTCAGGGTAGTGAGTAACACAGCTTACACATATGGTGTGGCACCTGGTGCTTATTATGTACAAATCAAAAAAGCTCATCATTCTTGTAAAGCACTTCTCCAATATGAGCCTGTTAAACCCCCTTCTCTCTATTCTATTTCTCTCTAATTTTCAGACATCGTGGTCAAAAGGTGACAACCACTAACAAGAACATACCAGTTTGCCATCAGGGAATAGATTGCAGCTGAGTTCCCCATTTCTAAAGACTTTCATTTTGTGGTCCTTTAAGATCAGGGCACATGACCCACCCACAACAGCTGACAGCACTTAGCAGTATCCCCCCTTCCTCATTTCACCCTATGAGTATGCATTTCAGAAGCTCTAGGCTGGACTGAAAAAACCACAGGACTCAAAAGTATCTAACAGGAGTAGCAGAAAGCTTGTAAAAATCAATGCAAAACCCACATAAACCACAATTGTTACCAACCTGCATTTGAATCAACTTGATACAAGTCTTGCTGCAAGATCTGGGCAGTTGCAGTGGTTACTCCAGTGAAATAAAATGAATGCAAAATGTTCTCCGATGCCATTTAATAAAATGTAGCCCTGTAGCATTTCCTAAAGAGTGAATACATACAGTGCAACCCCTAAAGGACTTCTCCTGACGTTCTCTGAGTTTTCTCCTATAAAGATTCTCATAGTCTTTTCCTTAGGTTTGCAAGAGGCAGAACACATTTAATGACCTAATAATTAGCAAAGAAAAGCTTTAATTATATTACAATTTGACGGCTGGGTTAAAGAGGGCTTGCATTATGAAACGAGAAGTCTTACAGGAGCACCTTGGTGAAGGACATGTTTCCAAATGAATCTGTTTTTATTTTGTATGTGGTTTTTGTCCACAGAGCCCTGCAGAAAAAGGACCAGATGATGCTGAGACAGCCCCACGATTATACCAAATAGTATAGGGAAAAGGGACCATCCTGCTTCTCTGAGCAGCTGCGTAAGCCAAGTAGCTCTGTAGTATGGCATATCAATTACCCATTCAGTAATTACCCCCTCAGATTCCACTTACTTTAAAAACCAAATATCTGTCCATCTAGTTTTCTTATAGAAAAGGTGATGCTGGAGAAGGAGGCTAACATTTTCATGTGGGTTTTCTCTGTCTTAATAATAAAAGGCCAGATTTTGCCATTTTTAACTTGTATAAGAATTTGGATTCACTAAAACTTCTGGAACAGATCAAAATAAAAGTTGTAGAGTCAGGCACAGAACAGTAAAAATAACTATAATTCAGGGTGAAGAAAATGAGACATGGTACACATATCTCTATAAGAAGCCCCTGTCTGGCATTTTAATAAAAAAAGTTCCTCGTGGTGCTATTACGTGATATTTTCAAAACGTAATTCTTTTCCTCAACGAAGAAATTTAACGTTCTTTGCCATAGTGCACGACTCACTATATTTAACTGTGACGTGAGGGAAGGCAGTCATACACGAGTAACACATCATCAATAACAGATGAAAAGACTATTGGTAGTAACTAGCTTTATAAAAAGATTTTGTGGATAAGTGAACATATATTTAACATCTGTTAACTTTTTTCCCTATAATTTAAAGTAGGAGATTTTCTGTCATTGCAACACTAAATCATCATGTATCACAAGAGGAATAAAAGACCAAAGCACTATTCAAAGATGATAACATGAAAGGCTTTGGGGGCCTTTCATGCTTTCAATCACATAGCTCTGAATCCTCCCTTTCTCAATTATTTCTGTATATTACTATATAAAAATGTGCATCTATGCAATAGCAGATCTCCTCTCGAGGTCAGGGTAGTACTCATGCTAAGATAACAACTGTTCAGATGCTTTCTCAAATTCAAGCCCTTTTTTACTAGTTTCCATAACAGTTATATTAAACAGGTGAAGGTACGTCATAAAACAATTTATTCTTAGTGTCACTTTATTTAGGCCCCATGGCTATTTATTTGTTTAAACTTTATTAAATAATACTTCTTTTCATGTCCTTACTGGTTTTCTCAGAGGACCTCAAAGCATTTCACAAGTGATAATTAAGAGCATCCTAGTAAGACATAGTTTTATTCTCATCTTATCAATAGAGAATGAGAAACATGGGCAGTTTTTTGCAATATCTTTCGGAATCTTAAAATAAGCTGGTGGTGATGTTAAGAACAGAACCCATAATTGCAGATGTCCAAAGAATGTGCTTTGAACACAGAAATATTATTTCAGAGTGTGTCTTGTTTAGAACAATTATCTATGCTAGTAATTTTGTAGACAAAACGCAGCAGAGTACTGAAGCCTCAGTGTTTTTTGTCTAGCCGTAGGTACATGAAGTATTTATTCACAGGTTGACAAGAATTTTGTCTATGTAGCCTATGAGAATTCTTTCTTATTTTGTTTCCTTTCTACTACGTCTTCAATTTTTCCACCTCTCATCAATCCTCCAGAAGTACAGCACATGCATTTTAATGGAGAATACATCAAAGGTCCACAGTGATGTCTGGCTATTCAACAGAACGCCAAACTGGTGAATAGATGCTCACATACAAAACAAAGACCAATCTAAACACTTTATGTGTTCAATTTTTAATCTCTGTACACAGGAATATACTCCATGTATTTTCCTGGGCTCAACAGCACTCTGCTGTGCTTCTACTGTTCTCACAGTTTTTGCAGCCTTCTAGAAATATCAGCAAAATCTCTTAACACCTAGATCTGTTAGAACCTTGTCTTTGCCAACCCTCCTGAAAATATCTTTAAACAACATACTAAAATTCTTGTTGAAGAATTAACGCAAAAAAATGAGGTGGAAGGATTTTTGCAGAACAATGTATGAGAGATACAGATTCTTGTACTTGCAAAAGAGCATATAAATGGAATACAATTTATCAAGAGGAAGTAAGCTGTATCTTAGATGAGGTCAGCTCTATAAAGCATTGTATGCTGGAATTAGAAGCAGGGATGAAAGAATGAGATGACATGTAAGACAGTTCAAGAATTTCATCCATATCCAATATGTTCCATCCATTCAGTAACAGTGCTATTGTTGCACAGTACCTCTTCTCTCTGTAGAATCATTTCATTTTTAATGGAATAAATACATAAATTTAAAATCTGAAAACTCGCCTGCAGCCATCAGCTGACTATTGACAATGTCCATATATTTTCTATCAACCTTCCTTCCATCCCTCAGCATTGGTACGTCAGAGGGCACAATAAGTAAAATGGAACTAAACATTGAAACCCAAATTTCTAATCCATGAAAATGTTGGTTTACCTTTATTTTGTGTTGATTTTTGTCCCCTTTTGCATGATGTCTGCTATCGGAGCCTCACAGTACTGAAGGCAACAGTCAGCAAAAAAATAAGATGACCCACACCTCCAGGACACAGCACCAGTTTTGCACCAGTGTGGCTCCACAGCAGCAGTACAACAGTCAGCACTGCAAAGCTGTTGTGATGGAGTGATGCTTCAGGCACAAAAATCTACCCTTATGGCTGACCAGAAATGCCGGAAACCCAATGGCAGAAGCTGTTCTACAGCTATTTTACTTACATCAAGAGGTGTTTGACCCAAGATACACAAATTGATACAGAAACACCAGTCCCATGCCAATGGTGACCATAATCCCAACCTTTCTCTCCTCAGCACCGCTGGAGGGATGGAAGAAGGACAGGTCTATGCCCAGGACAGACCATGGGAACAAGGATTCCCACGGTTGGGGGAAAAACTCATCCTTCCTTATGTCTCCTGAGTGCCACCTAATTATCCCCACTGCTGACCAGATCATCAAAGGAGGCTGCCAGGATCTGAGCAAACAGAGATCTTTCCTGGGCAAGCCTTCAAGACATTGCTCACAGGATGCCAACAGACCGTCAGAGAAGATCTAACAGATCGTAACAATCTGACTTCAGAGCAGCTTTTGTTTTCTTTAGCCAGACACCCAACACTACCTACAAGCCTAGCAGAACTCTGATGTGTTTTGTGCATTACATGCTGCAGATACTGTTTTGCATCAAAAGATAAAAGATATTTATTTCTAAGGCATGTAACTTGTTAGGAGCTATTTGGACCTGAAGGCACGAGGCATCTGTAGAAAAACTAAAATATTAACATTTTTTAAAGTGTTTAGAGTCCAGGCAGACTCAGATCCACTACCCCTGCTTGCAGAGAGCAGAGCAGGCTCATATTATTTCCCATTTTTACCCCAATACATACCTAATTAAGCTGGGAAGTGGAAGGTGTAACCATAGCAGAGTGAAGGCTACAAAACCAAAGCTTCTGAGAAGTTTGTAAGAACTCGTCCTCCCGAGAAGACATACCTAAGTATAATATTGTCATGGAGAAAGCATCCAAGCAAACTGAAAGTAAATAATACATTAGAAATACGATAGCAGGAAAAAAAATAGGGGTTTGTTTTGTTTTCTTTAAATTAACTACTCTTGCCTAGTTTTCCTTAGCTAATTAGCATCCCTTCTTAGCGGTTTAAGTAACTGCTCATTTAGATCAGTGAATGATTGCTCTGAGATTAGGGTGTGGGAAAAATCTTTCTGTTGGGAATAATCTACTTATGCTACTGTTTATTTGAAGCAGTGATAAACATAGAAATTTTCCTTCCATATGTGCCAAGTATAAGAGAAAGCAGAATGATTAATGAACTCTTGCATTTTACCAATAAATTACTAACTCCAGACACAAATTTATAGTTTTCATTAGTACAAGTTTCATTAGTTTCATTACAAGCTATTCTTGTTTTTTTGAGAATGTTTATATTATTTCTGTTTGATCTGCTGGGAATTACATTTTGTGCACCATTATTTATAATCCAAAAAAATTAATTATGCTTCTAATTAACAGCATGCAAATAAATTACTGCTCAAGGAGTTATTATTCAGTCGTAAGGCAGGAACCTTAAAACTGTATATATACACACATTTCAGTTGTGCTTCCAGGGGTTTTATTCTTTTTTCCTTTTCATTTTACTTATTCATTTCTTCCCAGATTTCTGAGGACCATTAAAATCTAGCTTTTGTGAAAGTTTTCAGTTGCTCATATTTATTTGTTCTTCAATAAACAAGAACTGGATATACAACTTCATAGGCATTTCCTTTACTATATAAAGGATAAGTCGTCTAAGAAAAATAGTGATGGGAAAGAAAAAGTGCAACTATATTGACTGGTTAATATACTCCCTTCTCATGGTCATTTAATGACATTAGCAGTTGTGGAGTACACGGAAGAGAGCTCCAGAGACTGACGTCTCGTTATCTAGAGTACATAAACTGGACACCCATGATGCAAGCTACTTGCCCTCCTGTTTTATTCAGGTGCAATTAGGAGGAGTCACCTTGTGACAAAGATAAGACACTCTGTCCAACTCCATTCCCACCTTCTTTTGTCAGGTCCTCAAAAAGCTGCAGTTTAGTGTCAGTTCTCATTGCAGGCTTGCGGTGGACCTCAGCAGCTTGCTTTGGAGGAGCAGGTCTGACACCATCTCTCTCTCTCCAGAGCCTCCCAATAGCTGTTAGATGATCGAAACTCCCTGTTATAAAAGGGGCTGAGTGAATTCAGCCACACAATTCCTCCATTTGTGCCTGTTTTCCATACATTTACAAGTTAATGGTAGACACAGTCATAAAAAATAATTTGAACTGATGTTGCAGAATATTCAGAGAAAATGCACTTTGCGTCATAAATATCCATTTGCCCAAATTTAAAAAGTAGCTATTTCACATAGGGTGTCAGGGAAATTGTAGGTGGTGTTACGTCCAGGCAGAAGACCTCTGGTTTTGCTATGCAAGCAGCCAGAAAACAATTTGAAAACATTTTATGGACTGCAGTATGCTCACAGAAATCCTTTTAAACAAGCAAATCCACCCTGTCTGCTCGTGGGCAAACACAGGATAGAGAAAGGTTTGTTAAGCCAGAGATAGCCTAACATTATGGGATTCTAAACTAAGATAATTAACTACTGAAAAAATTTATCTGAGGTTCAATGAATCATTCATAGCCATTAAAAATAAAGATCAGGCCATCCAGGGCAGTTTTCAATAATATGCCCAGCACGTGCTTTAGGCCACAGTGCACCCCCATGTCTGAAAGATGAACGCTCCTTCCCCATGGGCTGCCTGGGTCTCGCTCCTTTTGCCCAAGCTCCCAGCGTCAGCCGAGCTTTAGTGCTTCAGCAGGGATGAGCAAGCACCACCTCTGCTGTCCCACAGACACCGTCACACCTGCTTTTGCATGGCTTGCTTCATGCTATTCCAGGGCACGTGTGACAGCCAGAGCCACCGTAGGGCTGGCTGCAGCGGCTCGTCGGGGCTCCGAGGCTCAGAACAAGCCCAAGTGACCAGCTCCCAGCCCTGGAAGCCAGGCTGTGTTCATCTGCCAGCGATTTTCTAGAGTAGTTCTGGCATAGCCCACTTCAGAGGAAACTGCAGAAGCAGCTGGAGGTTTTTGGATGCAGCCATGGACTAAATGAGCAAGATTATTAAAATGAAACAGATTTTTAAAAGGCACAGCCCCCTCTTTATAGAAGGGGGCGACCGCTGTTGAAGAGTCCATCACTATTAACAGTGAGGGTTTTGTGCACAGCAAACACAGCGATGGCTGGTGGCGACTGACCTGTTCATCCAAAAGATCCATCAGCTCCTCTTCTTGCTATCGGTGAAGCTGGAGAAAGTTGTTTTCTCCCTAGGGAAGGAGCTTCATTTCAAATATAAAGTTTTTATTAGCTGCCAGTGAGAGTCTTGCTTCAGCCACTCATTAGCTACGTAGCATCTGCCGTGGTGACATGCCAGGGCCCTTAGCAAGAAGGCGAGTGCAGGTTGCTGAAACATCAAAAAAAGCAGAGCGTGATGACAGCTGGGTGAGGGGAATCTGGTGACAGCGAGAGGGAGAGAAGACTCAGAGTTTTCTGAGGGAAATACCACGTGAACCTGTTGCATATAAACATACTCCCTTAGGTCAAAATTATTTCAGGCTTCACGCAGCTACCACAGGCTGGATTTATGGCAGGGATGCTCCTGCTTCATGAGAGACTTCCCACATGAAGCAAGAAGAGGTGAACGCCAGAGGTGAACACATGAAAACGCTCACAGAGGAGAACAGAGGGGCCTTGTCCAGGCTGTACCACTGCTGGAGGATTGTCTGGATGAGACACAACCCAACTGGTTTACAGAGGGGCAATATATGGAATACTTGGATGTAAAACACTTCCGGGGACCAAATGCATAAAAGAAGGGTCTTGTTGAAGCACTGAATACTATGGCACGAAGACCATATAGGTCTGAAAATTTACAGTAACAGTACAGCAATTTTGCATAAAATACACAGTACATACAGAAGGAGAAGTCTTCCTTTCCAGTACTGGTCCCTGATCATCTCTTTTTCTTGGTAATTGCCACGTGGGTCATGCTGAAAGCATAATGAGACTATCAAAAGGTACGTTGGACACTTTAATAGAGAAGTCTAATAAACAGATGTTAGTAATGAACAGCTACCAGATATATTAACGTACCTTCTTTCTAATAAAACTTAATGTAAAGTAGATGGATTGTGATACTCAACAACCTCAGTAGTGGAGTTAAAATTGAATTATATGGAAGAAAAAACAGCTGTGTTCTGATTTCAAAATTATGATGATCTATTATTATGATCCATCACTAGCAGAGCAGTAGGTGAAACAATAATAAATCACTCTTATTTATAATGCACCAAATCCTAAGAAGTATCAAGAGGAGTTATAATTCATTTTCACTTCAGGTCATAATTAGACATCTACTGCATTGTATTTTTGCATAGGTATATCAGTAGAATGGTAATTCATAATCCATCACACAGAATCAAAACAAATGCAAACTGAGTAAAAAACTATTTCTCTCCCCAGTGTATTTAATATATGCATTAACTGGAATAAATAGAGATATGCAGTACACCAAGTGTATTTTTTCTATTACGTTAATGTATTTCAATCATTTGTGCAAAATTCCCCAATAGCTTTTGAATTTGAGGATTTATTAAAAAAACCTGCATGCTTCCAAACATACAGGTGCCAGGGTTTTGCATAACCTGGGTTGTGATTTGCCAGCCAGATAGCAGCTGCTAGTTTCCTCCTCGGTTTCTGAGTGCACAGACATTCAAGAGAGCTTAGTAGCTATGGATTTGCATTTGAGGTAGAAATTCAGTTCTTTTACCTTCTCCCTTTTCTTGTTTTTCTCCCAGTGTGAGAAATGTTGCTCAGTGTATCACTCGGGAAGCACTGTGCTGCTAAAAGTGCCAACTGTGCTATACACCTGTTCAGATCAGTGAAGTTTATTATAATAAGGATTAGAGAGTCTTAGTTGTGTTTACAAAGAATTTCTCTCCAAAGCAGAGTGAAGCCCATACAGCTTATTCTTCATAAATAAATACCTAAATAAATAAAATAATAATAATAATAAAAAAAAAAGCAGCACAAGATTAGCTTGGACATAGAGATGCTGAATTTTTCCTTGAGATACTGTAAAAGAAGCCTTGTTGGAGGGAAGGTGCTACTGCTAGTGCTACTGCTACTTTTCCTTGATGTCAGATCCAAGCATCTAAAGTCCAGGACCAGCATACTTATTTTTGAATGTCTATCTAGGTTTGTACATGCAAGGGTTTCTGAAGCACGGGAGCAGTTCATTAAAGGTGAAAATAAGCCACCACACTGTACAATCTCTCAGCAGTGCATCTCAGGGGCACAGGCAGCCTGGGGGGCTCCAAAGCAAACAGATACCCTACAAATGCAAGGCATGAATGCAGAAGCATCTGGAGAAAGTTATAGCAAACTGCTTAAACTTCCTATGGGTTGTAGTATTACTAATGCCCCGTGATACTCAAGTTGCCACATCTCCATCGTCTCCTGCTACAACCTCACACTTCAGCTCTGCCCCTTCTCTCCGGCTCCTGACATCCTGACCTGTTCCCGGCACTAACAAACGGCACATTTCAGTTACAATTTACAGCTGGCCGAGGTCAGATCTGAACACCTCTAAGCGTTATCCTACAACACCACTGATTATAGAATTATTTCCTGAGAAAGCCTGCCTTCCACTTAAGATGTATCTTCACATTATTTTTCCACTCCTACGGCCGCAGCTGGAGGATGAAACCACCTGATACCACAACCAGGCACCTTTGGAAGGTGTCAGGAACACGAAGGTACGCTAGACAGCAGAAATGTTTCTCGTGCCTCAAATGCCTTGGTTCAAGAAACAGGTAATAGTGTTGTATCTCCTGTGGTGGACAGGGCAGAGCCCATTGAACCCACACAGCTTTCGGAGCCAGCAGGGTTAAACACATCCTGTCCCCCGCAGGCTGCCATAAATAAGGTGCCATTACCCTGTAGCGGGAGGGGATCTGCCCCTCCGTATCTCCGTACTCCAGGTTGGGTTGAGACATCTGTCTGATAAATAGCTCATTTTGCAATCACTATCATATAATTTCGTATTTTGACAGGTGCATAAACTTAACATGAGCTTTATATAAATATTAAACAGTCTTTCTAAAAATGAAAGCTCTGAAATGAACACAGTTCCCTAGGCCTGCCTTAATAATTATTCTGAGGAAAGGTTTTTCCGAAGAAGAAAAGGCAAGAGATTTCTCTAGCGAAGGAGTATTGGAGTAATTCGGTTATATTGTATCTGGGTGCTGTGACTCAGTTTCAGGTGCTATCAGGCGGTACCAGCAATGATAGCTTTGAACTGAGCTTTCCTTTCTTCCCTTTGTTTTTGAGGGGAGTTTATTTGTTGGTGTTTGGGGGTTTTTTATTTTCTTTTTACAGTTCAGGCTTATCTCTTTTTTTCCACTATCCCAAAGGGAGATATTTACTCTAAATCTGCAAGGATATCACAGAATGGGATCAAGGTTGAGTGAACACACAAGAAGATTTAGGAAAGTAAATACATGATAAAATTAATGAAGATGTTCCCTCCTGATGCTCTTCCTGTTGCGTTACCCCTTTCACCCTGCGATAGCCTTTCTATTGTCCACCTCCTTCCTCCTGGCTTCTGCTCCTGCCCTTGCTGGGCATGTCTTTGTTCCCAGAGAGGCACTTAAAGAATAAATCCTAAAGTCTTTGTGCTGCTTTTTTTTTTTTTTTTAAAAAAAAAAAACAAACCACACACACACCGACATTGATTTCACACAGAATGCACTCTACTCTCAGCACTTATTGCAATCAACATGAAAATAATGTGGTACCACTTCTGAGGGTACCTTTCTTGGTTTATGTCCTATTATAAAAGATCATTTAAAGAGAACGATCAGCTGAAACCTGCTGTTATACTTCTTATAAAAATGTCGTCTCTTTTTTTGTCCTTAAATCCGGTATTCAAAGTAACCTTTTATGAGGTCTTCCCTTTGTCATCATGATACCTCTAAAAAATAGTGGTCTAAATAGTCTCTTGCTCTGTCCTAATAATAATTATAAGTTACATGAAATGTATGCCTTATTTTAAAGTTGTTTAATGGTCATCAGTTAAACAACACCATCCAATCTCTTTAAAGACAACCAAATAACGTATTACTGCCTTCACACTTGCAACAAGGAAAAGGCCTCCGAGCAGTTATAAATTGTCCAACACAACTGAAGGAGCCAGTCTTGGGATTGAAAATTAAGAGCCAGAGCTCCTGGCTCCTAATTCTCCTCCGTGGTTAAATCTAATGACTCTTCTTGGCCAAACATTGCGTGCATGTCTCAAAACCCTGACAGGGACACACTACCCAAGACACCAAAATCTCAGTGAGAGCCACACTGTAAATCACACAACCTCTGAAACTCCTGCCTCTGTTACTCTCTTCTATGCCATTTGTTAAAACATCACCACATTTACCTGTTTATAACCTACGTGCTCACTCAGTACAGCTTTGCAAAATTCTATACATTCCATTCTTTGCTAGATTTTTTTCCTCATTATTTTTTTTTTTGTACTATAAGAAAACACTTTCTGAGAAAATTTAGCTTTGTGAAGGACTTCCTTCCCCACCCCACACACAATCCCCAAATTGTATTTCTGTATTCTATGTCTCTATTGAAATCCCTTGCTAATATGCAGATACAAAGAAAAAAGAAGTATTCGTGCGTCATCTCTATTAAGGACTCAGTTCTGCTGGATATGACATGGAAGGTGAAGTTTTTAAAAGATAAACTTTCCTACAGAAGTCAATGACATAATTCTAAAAATACTTCCTTAAAATGCCAATTTATTAATGGCCTTATGCATGCACAATTACTGCGGAGCTTATCTTTGTGACATCTCAAAAATAAAATGAGCCCATAATATCCAGAATGTTCTTTTAATTTATTCTCTAGTATTCAGGCACTGAACATGGTTTATGGTCTTCTATTTTAGACCGGTGTGTTGATAAGTTCTGATTCACGATGCTGGACTTTAGCAGTCATCTTCCTTTAACATGCAGGGCACAGCTTTGAGTAGGAACTGGATGTCTGAATCTGCAACTCCGTCGTCACGATGCTAACAAAGTGTGCTTTGCAAAGTATGCAAAGTAGTAAAGAAGCCTTCAAATCCTAGTCAAATAAATCTGATATTTAATCAATTTAGTTTATTATTTAAAGGAAGGTGCTAGTAGCTGCTCACCTCAGGTTCAGGTCTTGTGTGCACTATTTTTATGCACGTGAGTGATCTCATCTATGGAAAAGGGTGAACTAACTGTAAATAAATTTCACTGCAATAAGATAATACGTGTAACTGCTCCTAGATCACGTGTAATATTCTAACACCAGAAGGTACCGCTGTGGGCACACGAGTTGAAAAATCTAGACCAACTATATATATGTAAGATACTTTGAGTTCAAAATCAAGTTGATTAAATGCAAATTCCAAGAACATTTACCAGTTTTCAGGAAAACTAAATCAAATTCAATACATCAAATCAATTCTAATTCCTACAAGCGTGTTTGAATATTTCTATATCATGTTACCTTGCCTTCTTCCTTACATGAATAAATGGCCTGAAGTCACTCATCATTATTTTACCAGAATGACTCCCAACTAAAAAGAGTATTTGCATGCATTGAAGAACTGACTTTTAAGGACAGATTTTTTTTCCAGTAAAATAATATGGACCTCAATAAAGTCAGAGAGCTCCCAAAATATTTATCAGTGGTTATTTTTAAGACTCGTCTGAATTTCATGGACAGGTTTTATCATGTGTGATTTCCATTCCATTTTCTTCATCTCTGTTATAGCATAAAATTTCATCAAGTGTAAATGTCAGATCTTTTCTTTATTATTTGCTAATGTCATAAAAAGCTGAATTGTTTGCTTTGTTAAGGGGCTTACTGAGCATTGACTTTTCTTTATTTGTATTTTACTATCAAAAATGTTTTAAAAAAATAAAATAATAAAAAAAAAATCCCATCTGAAATGGGATTTAAATAACAGAGCAAGGTTTGCCATTATCATAAATGTATAAAGTGCTTTGTGAGTAATAAAATGGATCATGGATTCTGGATAATTCAAACTGAAATGTTATGTTCAGTATCAAGATTAGATTACATTAATGTAGTTCATTTTAAATGGTTTAAAGGCTATCAGATGCATGTGAAAAGAATCTGTACCATAACTTAGAATAAATAGACTGAGACATTTGTTTATAATGTCAGTGCTAAACAAATCTATTACTACATTTCTGCATGTAACATTATGTTACCACTGTTATTACACAAGCAGGGCATGAAGATAAATTATAGCTTTAATTATAAACCATACCTTTGCATATTTATTAATGTAAAATGAAACAATGTTCACTAACCTTGGATTATTTATATTTGCTAACATTTTAATTAACTTTCATTTATTTATGTTACTTCTTTGCTGCTGGTCATACACAGCCACTTAACTTGTGTAATCTAATTTATCATACTACACATTATCCAGAAAAATCATACTATGCTGTTACAGCTACTTTTGCTGTAAGATACAGATTAAAAAAAAAAACAAAAAAACAAAAAAAAAAACCCAGTTAATGACTGATGAGAACCCTCTTTAAGCTCACTCTTAGATATAAACTCCAGACTTGCCTTTTTTTTTGAAGTACACCCGTCTATCCAAGATGCCAGACATAATTCAAAGAAAACTCTTCTTACCCTGAAATGATTCCATTTGACAATGTCCTTGATTCAACATTTCTATCGTTCATTCTTAGAGTGATTTAGGGAGGAAAAAAGTCCTTGAAGGACTCCATGTTTATTATAGCTCAATAATGAGCAGATAATGGGTTATATGGAGGAATTGAGGTCATAATACAGCCTGAAATTTTTCTTTGCCTGGCTGAAGTATATCAGCAGAAGAAAAACTGCTGAAGTTTCAAATCCCTGGATGAGTTTCAAATCCTTCCGACTTCCAGCTAGTAAACAGGAAAACAAGCTTAACAGCAAAATTCTTACTGCTGCTTTACAATGAACCTCTTTATAACTTCCCATCAGCCAAACTTAGCTAAAGTCAAAAATAAGACTCAGCTGACTTCAATAGCAACTCTATTGGGTCCACCTGCAAAAATCTGATTGCAGCAGAGGGGCAGCCTCACACAGCCACTCTCACAGCATGGCCTTTGTCCATCTCTCATACTGCTGGCTGATAAAGGCAGTCATACCAGCATCTGTCTTAGGATAGTGGGTTATGTGTGGCTGGTAAAGGGAATAAGAGGCAAAAGCATTGCCACACAAATGTTTTTAAAATTTATGTTAAATTTTGCTATTAAATATTGGTTTATACTTACATATCTGGGAGAAAATCTGTTTAATGATGTCTCTAGTTTAAATATTAAAAAAACCAAACAGAATTTATCATATTTTGTATAATTGAAGTTTTACACAATACAGTTTATAATGAAAATACATTAAGTATCTTTAATATTAAAAAATCTTTGCATAAAGGAATACCTTTAAATTTAAGTAAATAACAAATATTTTTATATTGTATTCCTTTCTCAAATACTGGAGTTGCCTTAGTAACCACAAGTCAGAGACACTAAAGGGAACCAGCTAGACAGGCCTTAGAGTGGAATGAAATATAAAACATTTTTAATATTAAATAGGGAGCTTAAATTAAGTTTTATAAAGGATTTACACTCTGCAATCCTTATCTTTATTATGCTATAACATTATATATTCTGAATAACTGGGAAGCGCAATATACCATTTTCTGTGCATTGCTGCGCTTGGACCCAGCTCTGCAAAGTTTTACTTGCAAAGGGCTGAAGACGACTTGAAATCAGCACGACCTGTGTTGGGATTTAGCCAGTGCTCAAAGAGAAGCTCCTGGTGTCATCCCCATCACACCCAGGTGCATGTTATTTTCAAAGCAGTGGGGTCTGGGGCTCTGGTCAAGACCTATCACATCTGTAATGACATAAACAGAAGGAAGTCCAGATCACTCTATCCCTTTTAATATTAGAGGTGAAGAACCAAATATGGGTTCTTTTTGGAAATCTAAGTGGCACAAAAAACTTGGAATTTGTGGACAGTTCCCCAAAATTTCAATTCCCCAGCCACAACTGAGCCTATGTCCAAGATTTTCCTGTTCTTTCAGGAAACAAACTTCTCTAACTCTGGCCCCAAAGAAAGGATTATGTCATTTTAAGCCATATCTTACAAATAAATGAGCATAAATATTGTCATTTTCGTACTGTTCACCTCCAAAGCAAAAACTCTACCTCTGTCTTTACCTAGGACCACCTAAACTTCTGTTTCCTTAAGTAATATATACCAGATTGAGCTGCAGTCCTAGCAATGACAAAAAATATCTGTATTAATTATAAACTGCCCCTTTTCCAAAACCTTATCAGAAATCCCATCCAAGAGCAGTTGAAACTCTTTAGTGAGATCACATGTTAATTTCTGGTTATCTTCACTAAAACTGGCTAATTATTTTAACTCATTAGTCATTATGATGACTAAAACCTCCTTTATCAGCTCTTTTGACCTCTATAGTTTTATTATTCTTTAAATCATTTACAACATGTCTCTTGCCATAGCTGAAATTGTAATTAACCTTAATGATATCATCAAACATTTTATCAAGTTCTTCAGCCAAAACTTTGGGAAAGGTTGAGACTAGTAGGCAGAAGTAAAAATAAAATGTCCTCAGTGGTAGACCTTGTTCACGTGAAATACTGGTGTAAAAATAAAGTTGTATACAAACAAAGTAAGAATCATCATTCTTCCTTCAGAAGAATATTGTCTTCATTCCTGCATAAGACAGTGTTTTTAATGATATCCAATTAAACTCAATAAACCAATTAGCATTAACTCTCAGGGTAATTACATCTCTGGGCTTGACAAAGATCATACTTCAACCAACATGCTAGCAGAGCTTAGAGACTAAACAAATGCGTGGTTTACCTCGCAAGGTCATCTCCCTGATGTTATTATCCCTGACAAAGGAGTCAGCACCGCAAGAGCAGAGCAAGATGGCAAATGTGCACACTTGTCTGATCATGCTTTTGCCCAATTTTCTTGATAGGCAAGAAACATCTCCTGGCAAAGCTTAGCAAAACTCTGCACCATTCCAGCCCTTCTTAACAAAAATGGAGGAGAAAAGCAACCTAGCCATGCAGAAATTAAAATAGGATGTGCCAAGATAATGCAATTTTACTTTGTATATGCTGGAAAGACTGGCAGAGCAGAAACAAAAGCCATCCAAGCATGGTTACCTGGGGAGACGCTGCAACTGTGAGAGTCTTGTATCTGCTCTAGAAATGGTGAGTTATGCAATTTTTGGGATGTATTTCCCAGCAATTCTATTCCTGTGCAAACATCTTAAAGAAAAGCAAAAGACCAAATCAAAATCTTTTGTGTTCATTCAAAACTAGTCTGTGCAGTTTGTAATACCATGCAAGAACATCTCAGAAAATCCTGGAAGACTGAACAACTCTTGATTTCACTGAGTTGTTACAACTTCAAAACCAAGCATTTTCTTTAGATTTTATTTAGTTTTGATTTTGCAGAATCAGTCTCCTACTAATTCAAATATGCAAGATTTTATTGGGAAAAGACAAAGAAAAAATAATCTTATTTCAATCCATTTGTAGGAGTGGACGGGAACCCCACAAGAATGATGTAATGCACAGCATTATAACTCTTCCTGCTGATGTTAACAGATGCCTCAAAATGGAAAACTGAAAAAGGTGGTAGTTATTTAATATTACAATGAATTAAAAAAAAATATTTCTGATTTGGTTCTAAATTGACCCCCAATTTAGCTACATTTTCTTAACTAGTTCATTTTTCCCCTAACACCTGAACTTGTTCACATCAAGAAACCTTAGGAAAAGAATTTGAGAAGAGATAATACTAATTCTACTGTGACACAATAAATATTATGCCAGATTTGACGGTTGGAAAAAAAAATGTTTTCTGCATTAATCTTTCCTACAGGATTTGATTAAAGATTTTAAAAGTTACATTTGCGCTTCCTATTTGGGAAACCAGAGAAGAGGTGAAGTGGCATTTGTGCTTGTGAACCCCTGAATGGCCAGGGCTACATCCTGCTCTGAAATGCAGCAGGCACCGATTTCAAAGGCTTTTCCCTGACTCCAGTGAGAGCCTCCCCAGGGGCACAACCCTTGGATGAGGAAAGGGGGATAACTGCACCTGAGCACCTTCCAAGCCAGGTCTCCTGCTCTTTCCCTTAGTGGCAGTTGGTACAAATAAAGAGGAGGAGGTGCAGATCGCCTTTGTAGGCAGGTGGGGTGACTTGCAGGACTCATTTGGACGAGACAGTCCAAAGGTTCAGGGTTTGTATCCAACACATGGGAGCCACGTCTGGGTGGCCAGAACTCCAGCAAACTTCTTTTTCAATTTCACAGCACATAGCTGAGATGTTGTTACGTGGATGTTGTGTATGTAATCTTAATAACACACCAATTTAATCAGGTCTGCCAGAGTACCTTAGCTATCATTTAATTGACTGTGGTTTATATCTTGCATATTTGATAGTTATGTGATTTATCCACTTAACCAAAAAAAGACAAATATTAACAAATGTTATACTGAGAACTCAAATTAAATATGATGCATTTATTTACCTGGAATTTTTATTGTACTAAATAAAGCTCACAAGTTGAATCTGTAGAGGGGGAAAAAAAAAAAAAAAAAGGTCCTAATTATACCTTTCCAGTCTCTTACAGGAAAATCGAAGGATCATTGCTGATGCAGCTAAAAAAGATCTCATTATGTCCCACTCATCCTTAGCACCAGGTCTCTTTTCTCTTAGTAGGTGATCTTTTGATCTTCCCCTTTTTCCTCCAGGTTAACTGCATTCAGCATTTGTCCAAAAGGCTGCAACATGTCTCGTGACATTTCATAAGCTTTATAAATTCCATTTTTCCCTTTACTTGTTTCCTCTGGTAGTTTTAAATCAGTTTATCTCTCCCACAGAGCAGAGGTCCTGACCTGACACAGACCTTTGACCGTCACAGTGCTAACACAAGAGCTCACTTATCAGATCTGAGTGCCTTGGAAACCCAAAGACAGCTGGCACTTACTGAGAACGGGAGGTTAGTAAAATTAATGATGTTGTACTGAAATGCACAAGGTAAATATTTTGATATGTTAGAAGAGCATATATACCCATAAACCTCATCCATATGGACACTGCACATGAGTGGGGGCTGAGCCGGCACAGGAGAAGCAATGCTGAGTGCCAAAAAGTGGTTACTTCCTCTCCAAAAAATGTTGGGCTTTTTTTCCCTCCCGCATTTCTGTTTTCTATAATTGAATTGTAAAATAAAAGGCAGGTCACTCTGCTTGTCCTTGGGCTTCCTGGAAAATTATTGAAAGTCAGAGATACATGGAAGATATCATGACCTCTTCTGCACACCCCATGAAGGGGTAGCCAGGTGAAATTCTTAACTCCATTTCTCATCTAACGTGACAAGCACTTGAACTAAATGAAATATTTTGGGGATAATATCTCTAAAATGAAATTTTGGCATCAAATGCTAAGCAGAGGTAGATGTTATTTTATCTAACATATCGATTTGCACATTTTCAGAAAACTTAGGAAACAACTGCATTTGTTTGCATAGAAAAACAACCAACTAACCAACCTTCAGGAATTTAGAGTTTATTTAAGGTCTCATAAAAGCAAGGAGTACTTAGTGTGAGTGATATTTTCCTCAGAAGTTCACTCAATTTTCACAACTGGAGAAAAAAGAACTATCTGTGGAACAATCACTCTTAATTATAGCTCTATACGGATTCATGTTTGTTAAAATGTTTTCTGGGTAACTGAAGGAAATCCCTGGATAATGATGTAATCTTGAGAAATTTAAGAAGGAGTATTCACCGCCTCCAAAATTAGATCACTCTCAGGAAATACATTTGGAATGACAAAAGATAATTAATTTGTAGTTTGATGGAGTAAATTTCAATGTATAAGTTAGGTAATCAGTCTTACAGCATTAGGTTGATTTGAAATTTCATTCCTGCTTTCCTCCACCATCTCTAGGTCTGTGCTGGTGCCCAGACAAGGAGACACCCTTTCAGGTTTGGATTTAGAGCTGGGGAAGTGCAGCTATGTTCAGACTCTGCACAACCCCTTCTCAGCAGGGATGCCCTGAAAGCTGGAATATCCATTATTCAGCAGGGAAAATGGACCTTGGATGTAATGGTCACATTTCTTTTCATGTTCCTGGGGCTCCCTGACGTACACATAGATGAAGAGTGACACAGTTACCTGGGTAGCGAGTAAGCTGCTTCCTAGAAGTTGTGAAATATCCGTAGCTAATGTTTCCAAACAAGTTTTGTAATTGTACGCAGAGCTGATGCCACCAGATCACACCAGATAATCCATCCAAGTAGCCTACATCTGTACCAGCAGATACACTGTGATTTAAGGGTGTTAAAAAATTGACACATTCCTGTATTCCTTGTTAATCACTTCTGATGCTTAATTATTCTTATGGTATCCTGCTGAGAAGTGGCTCCTGAGCTGGGTTTGCATTCCACTCACTTGAGGAAGAAAAATTAAGCTAAACTTGCACTGTTTAGCAGAAAGGAGAGAGAAAACTGAAGGGAGATCAGCAGCAGTGTTCGAAAGTTTGTAGAAGACATTAGCACAGAGGTAAGGAGTCCCGTGACAGTTGTGGTGGGGACCATCGGGCAGCCCCTTGAGCAGTGCAAGACGCAACAGCTCTCTCTGCTGAGGTTTTTGAGGACAGATTCAAAACATCTGCCAAAAAAGCCCACCCTTGGCACAGCGGCTCTGCCCTCAGGAGCCACTAGAGGAGTCTCTCCAACATAAACTTATGCCATTCTTTATTCTGAACCTTGACGTTCATCTTCCACCTATTGCATTATGGCTTGGGTTTGTTTGCAAACAAACCAACAAGTATTCATGAGCACCAGAGTGTCAGGTCTCTGTTTCTAACACATACCCACATTCACATTTTATTTTAAGATTTTCACTCATGACATAGATGCAGCGTTTCTTACCTTTGGCTAGTCTTACCAAAAATGTAACCTTTAGTTTCATGAACACTCCTAGTAATGTCAACAGGAAAATATACATGAGTAGGAATGTGCAAACAGCTTATTTGTTCCTAAATCTCGATTATTCTAGTGAAAACTAGCTTAGCACATACTAAAAGTGGTGCTATTAACATGTTAACAGGAACATTAATATTACCAGTGCAGTTGTTTGTAGGTTTTTTTAACAATGGGGTTTGGGTTTGGTTTTTTTCACTGAAAGGGTATACCTCAACACAATTAATTGCCACTTACAAACAAGTCGTGCACATGCTCTAGTGAGAATTTTCCTTTTCCCTAATCACAGAAAAAAAATCAGGCCCTGATACTAATAGGTAACTCCTGGCTTTATTACATATAATGGTGGGTTTGCTATGGGCTTCAATAAAAACAAAGAAATAACGAAAAAATTAAAAATCTGGATTTCAGTTTAGTCCTTACATGTCCATTCTATATTTCCTTCTTTCTTTTGTTATTAAGCATGCTCTAGCTTGCTCAATGAGGTTCGTATTATTTTGCAACTAAATCTTTCATTGTCACTGTTACAGAAATGGGCTAATCGCAATTTAGAACATGAATTATGGGAACATAAAATAAGACAGCGTCTCTTCCCTCCACACTCATTCCATCTTTAAGTTTGACTTTGATTGGAGTGGGATTGCCAGTGATGTTGGACAGTTTACAAGCTGTCCCCAAAATCCTGAATGATGTGTTTCTTGCTGAGTCTATGCCCCACAGGATCCGCCATGCAGCCATCACACTAATCCAGTATTGAACTATTCAAGCATGTGGGAGTTTGAGCTGTCAAGAACTGTAAGAATCAGATGCGAGAAACACAGCTTTTCTCTCTTTTTCTTGCCCATTTCATACATGTAGCTACATTCATCAATATGTTATGTGTTCATCTCACCACTAGCCTGTTTTGATTTCTTGCTTTGAAGAAGTCTCTATAATCAATCTAAAACAATCTAAACAATTCAGGGAGTTTCATATGCTCACTTCAGAAAGAGCTTCTGTGAAGCAAAGACTTTTACAATTCACGTAAAATATGAGTGCAGGGGCAGGCAGACTGAGATGGGCCAAATCCCAAAGTGGCCACAGACTCCCACTGAACCCTGAGCAACTGTGCTGTTTTCCCCCTTAACTGCAAACATTCTCGATATGGCCTCGGAAACCAGTGCCCAGTTTGACAATCAAGAATTTATGCAGACCATGAACAACCCCAATTTGCCTCCCCCGTCACCAAATTTAAAGACAGAGGGGAAGAAATGGGTTCCAGACTCCCTCTGTTGCTTAAAAGTTTGCAAATGAAACAGCGTGATTTGGTTTAAATTCAGGGTATGGTTTGGCTTGAAGGATACTTACAAAACTCTGAGCCACTCTTCAGAAATGCCTTGACACAGATTTACTCATAGGTCACACAGTGTAACTGACCCTGCATTTCTGAGCAAGGTTTTCAAGGAGGAAGAAAAAAGCCCTGAATTTTTGGTCATTCTCAGTGTGGAGATCCACTGTGGTTTATGACCCAAAAAAGGTTAAAAAAAGCAAATCAAGGTGGCAGACATTCCTCAGAGTTGTTATGGGAGCCCATGAATGGAAAAGATCCCAGCTTGAGCTCTCTGTAGCAAAGTGGGCAATATCTATTTCAAGAAAATGTTATCATTTATTATGTCATAAGCAAAAGAGTAAAATAAACTGTTTATTATCATGTATAAACTGCTTTTGACCAGCCAACTGAAAAACTAATTTCATTTTCTCATTACACTGCCTCAGGCATCCTTTAACGTCAATTTTTATTACAGACAAAGAAGGAAAATTAAAATGATCAGTTACAGTGGAAGAAAAAATATTTGTTTCAGAATTCTAAAAAGTAAGACTAATAAGCACTGAACCTGCTAATCATTCTTGGTAATTACCATTAATATTGCAAGAAATGGAAGAGGGGTCCTAGGGATCTGTATTTTAATGCCCCAGAAGGAACTCTCCTGTGTGGAAGTATTAAGGTTTCTTAGAAAACTTGAAACAGTAAAACCAGGAGTCTCTGCAGAGACTGCTAGGTCTCACTGCACCGGAATAGGAAAGTTAGTTATATAGATGCTCCCTAAAGGAGAATTAGAGGCATTTTTCTTGCTTCTAGGTGGAATTTATTGTACTCCTTTGGGTACGATTAAACCAGCTTCACCAGCACAGTCATATGCCTTAACATCTTTTATACTTCTAAAGCGCGTGAGATTGCAACAGTCCTATGGACTTGTCAAACAAGGCAAGAAAATGCCCACAAGGGAGGTCACCCAGAGCCCCCCCAGTGGGTCATCTCAGCCCTTTTCCTCCACAGAGGAGTTGTGTTAGAGCAACCCCAGTCTAAAAGTAGGCCTGTGGTGATTCCTAAAAGAAACAGGAAAAATATAAAAAAAATATAAATAAATAAATAGATAAATAACCCCCCCCCAAAACCCCTGTACTTACCTGTGGCCCAGTAACTCATTTTGTGCTGTGGCTTTGCACCAGGTGTGGAGGCCTTTTGGAGATACATGGCCAAGAAATCTATAAGCAGCAAGACTGAAGCAGCTGACGTAAGATAAGTATTTACTATATTGTGATTTTTTTTTTCCTCCCTTGAAAGATTCAGAGTGCTATTGAGCTCATCACCATGCAGTGTCTGGAAGAGCCTATGGCAAAACATTTAATCATCTGGTTTTTGCAAGACCTTCCATGTGCTTCAGCTACCAGGCGGTTGGCAGATGGAAGGAAGGACCTTCATGGATGTAACATCAGCTTTGCAATAATACCAAAAGCGATGTGCTTCTTACAAGGAAGGAGCTCCTGCCACAAACTCTACCAAAGCAGCATGTTCCAACAAGGCAATAACACAGTAAGACATTTCACAAGAAAAGATGTCACATCTTTTTGCACAACAATTTCATAGGCATTTCCAATCCAGTACCCAAGCTACTCACAGATGTAGGAATTCAGGCTATTCATTTTCCTGAGCACCTTTAGGAGCCATCCTGTTTCCTTTCCTTCCTTTTCCTTTTTCCTTTCCTACCATTTTCTTCCTTTGCACAGAACACCCTGGACTTCATTGGGAAGGGTGAGCTCCAAATGACGACCTTAAATGGCTATTGCTCTCTTCTGTGGGAAAGCCTCCAGGGAAGTACCTGGATAAATACAAGAAGTTTTAATTCACCTACATATTGAACCATCATCTTAATATAGTGGAGCGGGTGATGGATGGAGGAACAAAGGCAGAAGCACGCTGCGAATGTGGTCAGCTTGGTCATTTTCTGGAGTCAAACTATAGGGAATCAATCCTTACCCATCTGCAAAAATCAAATTAGAAACCTCTTAAACTCGGCTAAAATGCTAATTCTTAGGAGGCATTTACTTTCAAGGCATCCTCCAAGACAGTCTTCCCTGGGACCCAGGTGAGATGGATTCCTCTGGCCGGGTCAGGCCTGACCCTCAGCTGCTGTATTTTGGTGGGGTCACTCTTATTTAGTAATCAGGCCAGTCAACATCAGTTCAGAATATAGTTTGAATATGCCAGTTTGCAATGACATATGCAGTGTCAAACCTGAGACAAAAATTTCCTCGTTCAGATCTGAGCCCTAGGCAGGTGTATTTCTCTTTTGTTTCCTGAAAATTGTTTAAAGATTTCAGGCAAGTGCTTGAATGATCACCATTAAAAGCTAACTTACCATCCATCTCCTTCCTAAGTGACATGTTGATTTAGGACTGCATGGCACATCAGTTACAACATGACTAAGCTCATCTTAATTATTCTTTTATGTAAGTCTACACATTATCTTTAGCTGTTTTTCTGCCAGGCTAACACTGAGATTGCAGCAAGTACTCTTCACTTTAAAGTTCTTCTGGCTTGTATCAGGCAAAATTAATGTTATTATTCAGCTACTGAATCCTAATGTAATTAATCTTAGAAACAGGCAGTGGCAAACAGTTAATGTATAAGCACGATGGCCAAAGCTTGCTCTTAACAAGCTCGAAGGAACCTACCGCCAGCTAACAGTATGCGATACAGTTTGCTTGGATCTGTAAAACAATCTAGTCTTTCAGGGCATAAAAGTAATATAACATTGGATTAAGGGTATAAAAGGTGCTAGAATAATATTGCCAGAAAGCAGGAAGGACAGTTAAAACAATGCACTCACTATACAAAAGTAAATACTGTCTTTTGCGAATACCTTCTATTATTCTTGTGAATATTCTCAGGAGGATAAGGAGGCTTTATATCACAGATAATTAAATGCAGGCTCTTTACTATTATATCTGTTGTATTCCAGAGAGCAGTAGGTTATAGGGCAATAGACTGAAATTAGATTTTAGCAGAACATGTGTCCTGACCTTTCTTTAAAGCAGATCTATTTACTTTATAATGCAGTTCATCTTGTAGGAACTGATGTACTCATAGCCAGTGTAAAGGTTAAGACATATGTGACTCTTAAACCTTCTTGCTTCTAACTCTGACATAATTCTCTCTGTTTATATTGTGCAAAGAGATATTTTAAATAGCCGGTGTTGAAAATAATCTTTTTTGTGGTGATGTTAATTTCAGCTATCGTAACATTTATACATGCAGTGGAGCAAATGCATTTCTAAATTGCAAATCTAATGGGCCTGATCTTCCCAGCATAATCAGAGTAGCTTCACTGAATCAAATATTGAAGCCAACAAAATTTCACTGATTTATATCTAGGTACCTAACTTGGAGCTTAAATGGATTAAAGCCAGATTTACATGATTGTAAGTGATAAGATCTTGGCCTTGTATGTTTTGATACATTATGGGCCAGATTGTGAAACCCTTATGTCAGTGGCACAACTTGCATGAGTAAGTGCTCACTGATGTGACTGTGGGCTCTGTATTACACAGATGTAAACAAGTAACCAAGAGAAAGTTATTAAGTGGCTTTGATGATCTCATAAATAAGCACGTCATGACACTTAAGTAGCTTTAATAGTATCAGAACCACAAGAAATATGTACAGTCCTATATTACAGATGCCCTGTGCTGTGGTCTTTAAACATAATGGATGAGACTTGATTGAACTATATCATGCCATGATTCTGGATACCATTTGATTTGCAGAGAAAAAATAGCATAAAATAGGACAACGTTGCACTATGCAATGCAAATAGGTTTTGTGCATTCCTCACTACTCTCACTGTTGTTGTCTATTGATCACCCAAAATCCTTTTCCTTTGGCCTGTGACCTTGTTTTTTTTCCTTGGGTTCTTATTTTGCCCTCCTTCATGTAATTTATTTTCCTAGCCAGACCTTCACACTTTGAGCACTACCTTTTTTTGCAGTAGGCAAATGCTATCTGTTAGTACTGCTAGTAACTGAACACTAATGCACAGAATAGACATCAGACATGTGTGTGTGCTTGTGTGCGCACATTTCACGGGCATTAATGAGCATATATGTATACTAACAGATTTTGATTCTACATACGTCACGTAGGCTACTTCACAAGAACCACAGCCATCAATTGAAGTGCATCCAAGGTCTCGAGCAGTTACTGCATAGCAGATCTCAGAATGCACACCCAGCCCTGGAGCTGCTGCCGTATCCTAGCAGGACACCGCTTCCCATCATCACCTTCTGCAGCCATTTCAGATCTGTACCAACACAGCTCTGTGACGCACCACTTAGCAGAAGGTGAGAGATTACTGAATTAGCTCGATGAGCATGTCTGCAACTCTTAATCACTAAACACTATGTAAATTATCACAGCCAAACACATGGGTCTCTCCCTACTAACAGTATCATGAACAACAAATGCCAAGGAAATGGAAGAAAACAAGAGCTTACTTTCAAACAAACGGTGGTTCATTTTAGGGAAGTTTCCTTTAAACCTGGTCTGCTTGACCATTTGAGTAACGATCAAAATCTGCAACATACAGGGATATTACTTGAACCTTCAGTTGGGTTGGGAGGGAGAAATGAAGTTGGGCACCTCAGCAACTTCTCAAGCATTTCAGGAAGCAGAACAACAGAAGGCTTTTACAAAAGAAACATCTAGAAACCAAAGAGCAACTCAGAGATTAGCTGGCAGAGCCTCCTGGAGATGCTGTGGGCTTCAAACACACCCAATCCCACAGCTGCTTGCTGCTTCCAATGTGTTTTTTGTCATGGACCAGGAACCATTTTCCCCAGGGGCAGTACCCAGTTCACAGCACGGTTACCAACAATGGCATCTCATGGAGCTGGAAATCCAGTTCCCAAGGAGCGCGCTGTCTGTCTCAGCATTTATTCTGAAAGATGTGTTTCCATTTGTGTTAAAGGATATTCCCAACAAAGTTACAGTAGTCTGAACACACAAAATAGAAAAGTAACGGTGTAAAATGTGAGGTGCACCTACACAGCAACAGAAAATTCTACCCTAATCTTCTTGAGAAATACAAAAAATTATACTCCTTAGGGAAATACTACTTTTTTAAAATAATTTTCCAGGTGTTAGTTTTTAAACTCCTTACTATTGCCGTTCCTCTCATTCATTGTACAGAATTCATAAGGATTACAAATTCCAGATATAGAAACCACAGTAAAAGAACAATAAGTAGTAAAACTAGAAGGCTTCAAGGGGAAAGTCTGGACCCATAGCTCCGTTCTGACATGATATGATAAATATCGATTCACCCAGCTGTTAGGCCTTTCTACTAGATCATCCCAAGTCTATTGTTATTACTGTGTGCAGAGGCACACAGAGCTATACAGCCAGCTTTAGCGGTCAGTAAATAGTGCCAGTGTGAAGTCCCAGGCCTGGGAGAGGTGCAGCAGCAGACCTGGGACTTCTGCACAATTTGCCCCCTCCCAGCAAAGGTCACTCTGCAGCTTTGCTGGGCTTTGCCATTAAAGGCTTCAGGCACAACCAGAAAATTCTTCTTTCAGAAAATGCGAGTTCAAATACAAAGCACCTGGGACCATCTAATTTGCTGGTATAAAGTCATATGGATGGGATCTACAGAGAAAAGAAGGGCCAGGGAAGGGTGTTTGGCAGGAATATTTGCTCACTGGACTTTTTCTCTAAGGACCCAGGGGAGTAAAAGGGTGATTTTAAAGGAGGAGCTGGGGCAGGAGTTGCATTCTGCCTGCTCAGCTCTATGGGCAACTCTGCTTTCAGCAAGCGTCCCTGCTCCTCTGACATGCCTGTCCCTCACCACACTTCACTGTTTTATGGCTGCCCGAGTGAAGAAGTGTGTCTTGCTAATAGCATTCAGGGAACAGGAAAAAAAAAATAAATCCAGATTTCTCTGTGAGAACCAGACTTCAGAGAAACCCTTATATTTTGACGGAGCAGGACTTGTTACCACAAACAGTACCAGGGAAAAAAAAAAAAAAAAAAAAAAAAGGTTATGATGAGTAATAAATACAGCTTCAGCCTAACCACCATCACATCTACTGCAGAAACGGGCATTTGGAGGGCTGCAGCCCCTAAGGTTGCTGTTGGCCAGGAAGAGCTGAAGAGTGTGGCCCTCGCAGTGACACAGCAGGACAGGGGGCTTCCTGCAGCACCCCAGGGTCTCTGGTAAGACCACAAGCCCTGCCACGAGCAACAGGAGGCGAAACAGCAGAGGAGCTCCCTCTTTCCCCTGGAAGCAAAGCTTTCCTGTGAGAGGGCTGATCTGTCCTGGAGCGAAAAACCAGTTTTGAAAGGAGACAGCCCGTACGATGGTGCTATATGCAGTCCACTTGCAGGAGCGCGAAGTAGCTGAGAGGCTGTAACAGAACATATGGCATGCTGTGGTCTGCGCTTCCCGGCACTGCTTCCGAGGCAGCCACAAGACTTTCCCCGGGAGCACTAACGTATGCACAGCCTGGCTGCGGGGAAGTTCTTGCAGCCCCTGGCACAGGCACCTCTCCCCTCCTTTCCCCCCTTTCTCTCCTGTTGTGACATTTTCCTTAAGTTTCTAAATTCTCACCCATTCCCCTTCCTTAGGCAAACGCGTGCAAGGGCTGCATTATGCAAGGGGAGATAAGGGAAACGGTGAATCATGAAAAACAGTAATTAATGCTGAAATGCCATGCGTGGTGTTTTTTTGAATACATTGCATGACATTAGTGTTTTATACGGGATTGGTTTTTTTCCCCCCAATAAAAGACCAGGCCTTCTCTTACAACTAAAAGAAAAAGCAAACTATGAAACAGCACCAAACCCACAAGCTTGGTAACTGTCCTTAGTAATGTAATTTCGAGTCCAACAAAAAATTTACTTATTCTAGCAACCTCAAAAAATGTGAAGCAACTACCACTGGCATAATAAGGGATATCAGCACTGATTTTAATGCAAGCAAAATGGCTTCTGCAATGTTCTTGGAGGAAAAGTAGATATATTATGGAAAAGGCCTTACATAATAACCTTTTTGTAAAGCTTGGATGGCAAGATGATTCTGTAAGACACTGAAGTCACATGTCATTAATCAGAAATGACAGTCTTTATTCATGTATATTTGACTGAAACTGCATAATTTTAGCCTCCAATAGCCCTAGATAAATGACCCTAAGTACAGCACTTTTTCAAATTGACAGTGATTGATGATGGACCAAAAAATTATGAACACAGAAATAAACATGAAAAATAGACAAAACCTTTAGTATCACGCAGATTCCTTGTTTTCACTTTTCCAGCTCTTTCCCTCTCATTTTTATCTCTATAACCTTGCTCATCATGTTTTAATCATTTTTATGCTGCTGCATTTGTTACATTTTGCCTGCAGTGCCCCCATACTAAACCCTGAGCTTGCTGAAAGATTCATTCAGATAAATGGAATTGATTTCATATTTTCCCATTCACGAAAAGAGTCTTTAAAGTCAGAAACTCTTTGTGCAGTATGAAACTAAAGAAACTGATTACCTCTAGGAAGCGCTTCCCTATATCTCTCGCCAAAACTGCAGAGCACTTACTCACATGAGCAGCATCCTTTAAGCAATGAGCAGTTTACCAACCCCACCGGGGCTGCAGCAACAGCAGCCCTGTAACTTCCATGTCCCTTTTATAAACACAGTCCACCTGGCTGACCATGGGATAAATAACCTAAATAATGTTCTCTAAGTAATTAAACTCCCACCCTATTGATCTTTTTACAAACCACTTTGTGCTCGCACTAATTGACAAAATAGTAAAGAGAAACCACCACCTAATTAAATTCATGGTGCATGAACTAGCCCTCATCTGTAAGTAAGTACCCACTGCTGGAATTAATTACTGAGCCCACCTCAGACCCAGCACAGCTCTGCACCGTGCCTCAGCACCAGCTGATGTGGAGAGGACACAGGTCTCAGCCTGGAATCACAGTTGATTTTATACCTTCCTCAAAATGTCTGCTTGAACATGAGCTTGAGTTTAAGGCGCGACATCTGTAGTAGGGACAGCGTGAACAAGCAGGCTGCGGCACAGGGGGGTCACCTGTATGTTGACAGGGCTGGTCCACCTTGCTGTGACCCACCAGGATGGGACCAACTGGGAGATGGGAGAAGGGCGAGCGCTGCCCTGCACCTATTCCCTCTGTCCCCTGCAATCGATCACACGGTGGGACAGGGTTTCTGATTTCAGACGGGCTTTAGATGATGTACTCTACAAAGCAGATTTGATACCATGAGGAAAATGGCTGAGCAAGAGGAAAGCTGGTGGCTTGCAAAACGTATAAACAACTGGATATATTTTGCAATTCATTTCTTACAAATCCTTACAAAAAGCTTTAGGATCTGAAGATGAAATTAGAAATAGATGGTGGCTCGCTTTTTTTTTTTTCTCTTCAGATCAAGCATTGGCCAAATACGAACACGGTCCAGACATCACCATAACCCTGCTCCTTTATTTTGCTGCCGGGGCTGATGGTTAAGCTGATCCATCACACACAGTTCGATCTCTCCGTTGCAGTCAGCAGGGCTGTGCGGCAGTGGTTAGTCGTCCTGGCAACTGAAACGCAGTTCTAGATGCTGCTTTTATCTGGAGCTACACAAAACTCTTCTGCCTGTCAGGCTTAAATGAAAAGTTCTTGGGGTTTTGTTTAGTTTTGTGGGGTTTTTTAAACCAAACAATTCTTGATTTGAGCAAGTACTAGCAGCTGTTATGAAGGTAAAAATTAACATTTAAAACTGTTTCCATTGGTACGAATTCACTGTACTCCAAAGCTTTGAACTGATTCTGGGAGATTAAAATTCTGCATTGTTTCATTAAAAGCACACTGGTGCGTGTGCCATTAGCCTGTACGAAATGAAAGGCTTTTATCGGCACTTTTCTCTGTCATGAGAGTGACTTTCATATTGGATTAATAAGTCTAATATTTCCACTGCATTATCACTTCATGGAAACTGTCTAATGAGATTTTAAATTGCTTAATGAAAATATCCCAGTTTTTCCAAGCACCTTCCCTGCCGATCACCTGCTGGAAGCTGGACCGCACGGCCGCTGTGGAAACGGGGAGTGGCTACGTGATGCCAGGAGAGACAAACTTTGATTTTCTCACACACTGCATCATGTAATGTCATTCCACATCAAGGTCCCCTGAGTTACACCATGTCAGCCCAGCTTAGGGCTTCACGTGGTGTAACAGAAGGCGACATGGTGTAATCCAAAGCAATAAGCTCTAAGGAGCCTGTTGCCTCATTAAAGCATTTGTGCGGCAGGGCTGGGTGCTGCTGCGATCGATACTCCTGGTCTGCTGAGCCCTGCATCCCGCTTGGAGCAGGGTCAGCACAGGACCACACACCAGTCTGCAAACTGGGGTGGACAGACCGTGCTGCAACCGCCTGCCCCCAGCAGCTGTACGCGGGGGTATCCCCTAGCAGAGGCCTGCTGACAGTTCCCATATTTCAAAACAAAAATTAAAAATAACCAAACAACCCAAACCCAACAGAAGTATTCCACGCTGTTTACTTTGAACAGCTTCTACTCTGGGGTTGAAAATGAACAGTGATCTTTGCTCTTCCTTGTGCTGAGGAGGCAGGGCGGTGGGTTGGACCTTGGCAGGGAGCAGCTGCAGTTGTGGATTTGCAGGTGGGAAGATCTTGGAGGTATCTACCATCCAGAGACCCCCAGGAGCTTTTTGGGACTAGGAGAACAATTGTGACAGATACTCAGACCAAGTCCACAGACTTCTGACAGATCCATTAAAAGGACCAGTTCTCACTTCTTGCAATAATTGCTGAAGGCCATCTGACTAGTCTGGAGCGCAGCAAAGCTCCAGTCTTTCTCACTTCCAGCTGTCACGATTCTTACTGGGCCACGAAGGAAACAAGAAGGAAAGCTGGAAAAGACTCGGCTGTAATTCTGCATTCCCTGGCACATTTCTCAGCCATGGAATTGTGCAACAGAAGAATCTGTCCTCGGGTGTCTGCTTTTGTCCTGCCATAAGTCATGGCTTGTAACGCTGCGTTCAATAGCCAGCGAAAGAGAACGAGCCACTCTCTCTCCGAGGCATCTGGGTGGATGTCAGCTGTGTGAGGGCTCCGTGCAGGGAGCAGTGCGCTGTGCCCTGGGAAGCACCAAAAGCCAGTGTTTATCCAACAGGAATCTGGAGCATCTGAATTTCTCTTTTGGTTTGGTTTGAGATTTTTTTGGATTGTTGGTTTTTTGTTTTGGTGTTTTGTTTTGGGTTTTTTTTTTTTACTATCTTTTTGTCCAAGTGAAAAGTTTATGGGGAAGAGCCACTATGCAGTTTAGAAACAGATTAGTGAGGAGATATTCCTCTAAACCAAGCACCCACCATGAACTTTTGTTTAGTATTCAATCATGCTCAGACCGTAAGGAAAATGAGGCTGCTACTAGAGTGCACATGCACGTGTTGCTCATCAGGCCATCCTACTGCAGGTTTTAACGCAGAAACCCCAGTCTTGGAGACACAACCACAGTAACATTAACAGGTAGCCCTTAGGTCAAGCTTTCTACTTCCACACTGAGCTCCTGGTGCCACCCAGATTTGCACCAGCTGAGACTCACCTGTCTTCTACAGAGACATCCAATGTCCAGCTGTGGGCCATTAGGACTCTTCCAAGCTTATAGCCCAGACCATTTTAGATGTCCTCTTTGTTTTCTTTTCACTTCTCCACATACAGGTAGGTATGATTTCACATCACATCTAGGAAATGTGTACACCCTGATTTGAGCACTGTGCCGGAGGCAGGTGGATCTATTGGTTATGTCACTAGTTAGTCAATCCCTGGCACAAAAGGCATAAGCAAAGTTACAAGAATCAACAGTAATAAAATATTAAATCAAGGACTCCCAAACAGTCTACACGTACTGACCAGACAAGGAAGACCACAGAAGTGAGCAAAACCAACTGCAAAACCCCTGCGTCAACATCCAACATAGCAACTGAGGGACTGGCAGCTCCTTGTTCTCGTTCACACAAAGGTTACTGAGGCATCACTCTGGCAACATAAAGATACCTCAAAAGGGATATAAAGATTCAAAACTTAAGGTCCATTTATATTGCTTGAGGGTGGTAAAATGGCCTTAGGATAAATGAAAATTAAGATAATAGTTTTTAAGGCTAGAATGGATCACCGTGGTTACGTCGTCTGGCCATAGAGTTTTACTCAATAACGCGTTTATCAAGCTGATGTCTTCTGGTAGCAGGAGCACATCTCAGTACCACAAGTATTTACTGCACAGTGAGCCATAAGGACATTCTGCAATTGCAAGGACAATGCCAAGGTGATACAGTGCAGTGAAGCGCTCTTGTGGTATCCTAACATCCCAGCTGTAAGAGCTGGGTGCCTTGTGTTTGGGCAAGATCCCACCAGGCTGAGAGTGCTCAGGCTAATGGTACTGCTCCAGCATTTTAGCTGGGGTACAGCAACAGAAAGAGGAGTCAGGACAAAGTGCTTAACTTTGGGAAAGATCCAGGGAAAGTACTGAAGAGGAACTCCTTTCACAGTTAAGCTCACTGACTTCGCACGTGTGCAGAAGACACAGCCTGAAACCAGAGACCGTATTTATATGAATCCCATCATTCTGCTGCTGCTGGTCACAGTCACTGGTGGAAAGAAACACGGTGCTGAGTAACGCGGAGCTGAGAAACATGGCTCTGGCAAAAAGTGAGGAGGTGGGAAGACTTCAGCTCTGAGGTGGATGCAGCAGCGCCAGTCTGACAGTCAAACATGGGAGGATGCAGTCCCTGACCTGGGGGCTCATCCCCCAGCCTTCGGTGTGCAGTTCACATGCACTGTGCTGGATCAAGCCCTTTGTGCTCTAGATGACCTACTTGTATAAAAAATCGGGTTCAAAAGTAGGCCCTTGCAGAAAAACAGATGCTGCAAGTGAGCTGAACAATCTTGGGTAATTAAATTGTAATAAAAAAATTGCTTCAATCATTAACTATGGTAATTGACCAAAAAGCAATAGGACACCCGCTATTTTCATTATAGCTGCCCCAATATAATTCAGGGTGCAATCTCCACATGGAACAGGTCATTTAGATTTAACATGGCTTCAGATTATCATATTATAAAGCTCATAAATATCCTCACTTTTTATTTCCAATCACTGCTTTCAACAGGGTTGGACCAAAGCTGACTCCTTAGCACAGGATTTATAATAAAAAGCATTTCAACAGATTTTTGAGAGTATTCTCATCTTCTTCCACGGGGAAGAAGATGCGAATACTCTCAAAAAGAGTAGAGTCAAAAAGAAAAAATTCCTAGAGGAATTCTAGGCCCTATCTAGCATGAAATGCAGTCTTTATAGATCTCTCAATGTGCAGTGAGTGGTGCCTCCTATTTTCTTTATTTGTCATTTAAATGTGATAATGTACAGTCTTATTGTTATTTTTATTTATTATTTACAATGTGCTAATACATGGAAGCATCTCCCCTGCAGAGTACGGACTGACAGACAGATGTACTGGAGATACAAAAGACGTTTTTTATTTTTCAGTAGAGGGTTTTTTGTTTTTTTTTTTTACATCCTGCACAAGAAGGATTTATTGTCTAACTGTATGGATGTCAATGCCAAGCCAATTCCATGTCCTGGTCGGACAGGGTTCTTACTGCAATAATGTAGTTACACAACTAGCAATCATTGTGCCAATTGGTTGCAAGGATCCAACCAAACACATTTCTCCAAGCCTTAATTTAAGTAGTGATGAGTAGTATTAAGTAGCAAGAAAAAGCAATAAGGTGAATTCATATAAAGTAACGATTTCAGCGGGTTTTGTACTGCCAAAACTACCACAAAGCTCCTGAGTCGTGCCTTGAGAATTTTAGCTAAGCTTCTTCTTGGCTGTGGTTTGTAAGGGCTCTGCTTATTTTCAGTTTCAGCTGTACAACTTGTACAGCACACTGAATGATTTAACCAAGCAGATTTAGAGTTCAGTAGACAGCATTCTTTGTTAGATTTTAGTCACATACCAAATTCAATAGACTCTCTGCTGCAGGCGTACGTCAAAATGCCAGGAAGGCATGAGACATTGTTGAATATGTTGGAGTTTATTGTTTAGAAAAAATTAAACTTGGTCTCTCATTCAATCTTTAATTAAATAGTCATACTCTAAAGCTCAAGGGATAAAGGAAAAGAGAGAATAAACCCAGTTTTTTCTGTAAAACACAACAGATATTTCTTCATATCGGTATTGAACAAGTCAGTATATGTCATCTTCTCTGAAAATAAATACAAGTATTTGGGGTAAATGTGTTCCAAGCAATGAATTACCATCACTACTGCTAGCTATTACCTACATAAGATCATTAATGAACAGACAGCTTTTCTGCATAAATAGAGCTGTGTTTGTTTCCTAATAAGAGCTGCCATCATATTCGCTGCTGGTGAGTTTTGGAAAACAAGCCTTAGATCTTTCTGTAAAGACCTCACACAAAAACTGAACAGCCATATGTGATAGCTAGCTAAAAAACAAGTCATTTCTCTGCTCCCTGTCTGCAAATTTGTCCTTAAATATGAACACTGAGCAGACTGTATGTTAGATCCTAGGCGTCAGGCATCAGCATTAAATTGCTCGAGCCTGGAGAACTGCCAGGAGTCTGCCAAGCCTCCCATTTCAAGGAATCCTTTCACAGGCCACTATTAGCAGTCTGACCACAGACCCGCCCAACTGGATTTGGAGTGGGAACACTTGAAAAGTGCTCTGACTGCGGGCAACCACACCACAGAAAGCCAGCGGTCCTCGGCTGTGTCACCCCTGCGATGCCGGCAGGATTTGCACTCCCCGGGGGTCACTGTGGGAAGCATGCTGCCCTCCAGCAGATCTCTTGCTTCGTTTTGTTAAACCTCGGAAGCAAGATTTTTCATCTTATGCCATCCACGGGGCATGGTCCTCACCACTCAATGCCACGTTTGCCCAGACAGTAAACCATGTCATCAACCTACATTAAAAATAACAATGGGTTTGGCTGCTTTCTGGCATCGTATGGTCGTCAAAATAATTAAAAGCAGAAAAGATAAATCTCTTTTACCCCATTTAGCAATTGCTAAATTGTGAGACGGAAGTGCTTTATTCCTGCAAATGCAATGAGAATGGGAAATGCTACAAATTCTGACCCATTTAATTGCAATCTTTCAATTGTAATCCTGTTTTCTTTCTTGCAGACCCCATTCACAGGAACTTGCAGCCAATCAATCAGGAGCTCTTTAAACTGAGCTTCTTAATATTCATATTCTTACTTATCTATTTAATGTGGGTAGTGAAAGTTCATTATTCCTCTTCACTCCAAATATTTTTAAATGCAAACCGAGGTTTTACAAGCTTATGACCAAAATATGCACTGTTTTCTTACACAGAATCGTGAAGGTCAGTACCGTCGGTAAAGATTAGCAGTGACGAAGCAGCAGCCACGGTCTTACAGGCAGGAGCCTCCATCTGTTCCCATCGAAACCCGGAGTTACTGGGCCAGTCTGGCAGAGCAGGATTAGGCCAAAGCTGAGCGTACTCAACTTTAGTAATATTTGAAAACTAAAATAAAGAAATACTCCTAACATATCTAGTTTCATAAAGAAAGGCAGTGGGTAGCTGCTGTTCAGCACTCGGCGATTAGGCTTAATTAAGGCTTGGAAGAGACTAACAACTCAATGTACTAAAATTTTCCCCCAACTCTCTCAGCCTCCCGTTTTCACAGATTTTGCGTATAGAGTTTGTTTGTGAAACTGGGCTTTGCCTTCCCCGTTCTGAAACTTCCCAAAGCCAGACTAACCTTTGCAGTGGTTTTAAAATTAGTCAACACACAACCTAAAAATAGGCATAGCAAAAGTTTGCCCAGCCCGTTCTCCAGTCTCCCACGCCAGCTGCCCGGGGATGAGGGTAAGCACAGACGGGCACAACGTGGTATTTTCCCAGCTTGCCTTAAAGTCTCCAATAGATTTTATCTAAGGGGCTTCTCAAACCAGAAATGGTGTCTTTGCATTGAATAAATCTGAATGGATTTTCCTTGATGAGCTTGACCAGTCCATCCTCTGACCCCGCATAAACTTCTAGCTCCCTGCCAGGAGGAGTCCGACCATTCGATTATCTGTTCTGCAAGAGCAATGGGATGGCCAGTAAGAGCAATGGGATGGCCGGTAAGAGCAATGGGATGGCCGGTACAGGTGCTTTACAGACAAGAAGGGCAGGATTTAACCTCTCTCATGAACATACCAGAGCAGGTCTTCAGCTGAGAGCACAGTAGCTACGTAGCAGTTTTGTTTTTTGGTTTTTTTTTTTTAAGCAGAAGTTAACTTTTTTATTTAGTTGAACAGGCCTGAAGTAAATTCTACCAACTTTCATTTCTTTCATTTTCAAACTACAATAGCCAAAAATCACTTACAATCCAGGTGCCAGGGAGGTGTGCAAGAACCTTTTAAAATGTAAAACAACATGATTCTGTGACAAATAGAAAGGAAATCATTTTCAATCTAAAAGCAGTTGGAAAATTCATGATGTGTACTCATTAAAAGTGCCTTCAAGATATCAAGGCAGGCTTTCTCTATAAACGCCAGATGAATAAGAATGGTAAGTAGCAGCTATGATGTACAAAACACTTCAATGAACACAGTTGGGTTTGGTTTATGCCGCTAGGTTGGCTTTTTTTAAGCAAACCTGTATTGCTTTAAAGAGCTGTATATGGACCAAAAGTGGGAAAAGGAGTAGGGAAGAGAATCTAATCCCGCCACTACGTGAAGACAAAAACCCCAGACTAGTTTTGCTTTGTAACCAACTATTGGGAGGGTGGAGGCAGCGTCAGTTTTTTGTAATGACTGGCTGCTTAATTGCTGAGGTGCAGAAAGACAGTGCACTCACAGATACATGAACGGAATCGTACTTCAAGGGGAAACAATATCAACCCTTTCAACACCAGCTGCATCCCCGAATTTTCCCCAAGCTCGGTATTGCTCACAACTGCCCATGCAGGGCTGCAGAGCTAAACAGGACGGCACTGGGCACCGAGTCCAAACCGCCTTCACCTTGCTTACAGCAGGTGTTTAAGCACAGCTCTGAGTTATAATAATTCTTTTACTTTATAAAAGTATTGAAGCCGCTCTGTCAGGATTTAGTCCAGTAGCACCAAAGCCACAGCGAGCTTTACAACTGATTTCAAGAGGACATGGCTAAAACCCCACTGGCACTAAGCTAAAACTGTAGGATGGAAATGCTATATATGATACCGTAATGGGTTAATGAATCTTTATCCAAGTGCTGTTCAATTCACAGAGAGATCTTCTATCTACACTGCTCCAAGGACTCAGTTTCTTTCAGTACCTGACCAGCAAATCTCAGTCACAGCAATATTTGCCTTGAGCTGCAGAGGATCAGCCGCTCACCCCGTGCTTTTCCACACAGGAAACCCAGGGGGATGTTTTAAAGAAACAGGTGCAGTTATCAGCACTTAAACATCCCAGACTGTAATTAATCACCAAGAATAATAGCGACTTGGTTCAGCTTTTCATGAAGTCGCCTATTTAATCTGCTGCTTTGGTTTTAACAAAAAGCCTCCTTAACAAACTTTTTTAGAAACTTGCTTTTATAGAGTAAAATCCTTAACAGAACCAAACCCCAAAATAAAACTAAAACATAAATCCTTTGGGAATTCTCATTATTTCTGTTTCCAAGGACTGGAGAAAGATGAGGTGGATTATGAGCAGTTACAGGTTTTTCTACTGTTCTTAAATCTTAATTATGTTTCCTACACAGGAACATACTTCATAAGGAGCTTAACTTTAAGCATGTGCTTAAGAGTCATTGAATCCAAGAAGAACAAGGTAGAGTCAGGACACTGGCAATTAGAAATGGTCTCTTGGTGGGTCACAGATAGTGTTAGCTTATCTCTGGGCTCAAAGGGCGACAGAGGCCATCGGTGGTGCCTGTGGGAGACACAAACCAGTTTGATTTCATCTGGGCTTTTATTAGTGTTTATAATTTTTCTGTACTTAAAAGTATGAATTTTAAGCGAATTTTTACATCTGAACATGTGCCAAATCAGTATCACCTGAATCTCAATAGGCTTGAACACCTGCTTTTGCAGTGCACAGTAAGGACCACAATGCCACCAGGCCAGCCCGCACGAGTTAGGGCCCCATACTCCATCCCAGTCCCAACACCCGTCACAAAGTCAGCCAGCTGAACGCCCATTTAGCAACGCTCCCCTTCTCACTCACTGACCTACACCAGCCGGGAGGATGACAGCAAACCCCCTGAAGCTGCTCTCTCTTTGTAGGCTTTTCCAATCAATTACACTGAGTCCCACCTTTCCCCTCATCGCCCTGTTACCAGTTATTTTTCAGCAGCATCCAGAGGCCACTGGCCAGATCAGTGCCACACTGCAGTACCCACCATCCCCAGAGCAAACTATCCTCGACCCCAGGACATTGCCATCAAAATAGTTAATGCTTTGCAACAGAAACAGAAAAACATCAAACCCTCAGAAGTGCAGGATTACAGGCTGGAAATCATCTTGCTCCCATCCCTCGTTCTCCTCCCCAGGCTTTTAATCTTACAGGGGACACAACGTGTTTTCTGCACGTGTGCAGAACTAGTCCTTTCCAATAGATTTGTATTGGCTGTAGCTCTGGATCCTCTAGCGAAGGTGACTGAAAGCGAGAAAACAGCCACCAACAGCCACTCGTGTCTTTCCGCTGCACAGTTCACAGTTGGCACTGTTCTGTGCTCTGCAGCCAGCCCCTGTCAGGGCCACCAGCAGCCCCCCCGAGGCCACTGGCACCCTGGAGCACCCGCACAGCAGACACAGCATTCCGATTCAGACAGGTTTTTCTTTCCTATAATGCCCTGCTCAGGCAGCACCTGCAGGAGCACCTTACATCAGCAGGTCAGCACGCTTGAAATGACATCCCAGGTAAGTGTTTGGAGGGGACCTGCAAAGCAGGGGCATCTCTGCTCCCCCCGGCCCGATGCAGCCAGCAGGCAGAATGCCCTTCACCCACAGCAGGGCCGGCACCAGCCCACATCCCCCGTTACGTGGCCCGTTCCACAGGGAGAACTCCCCCTCATCTCAGGGACTTCCTATGATGATCCTGAAAGTCACTTCACCTTCGGCGTTGCCTGGCTGGGTTGCTGTCTGGCTGCTGAGAACAGGCATCAGAAACTAATGGTATGGCCTCAAGTCTGCATAAAAATGAGAATACTGAACCAGCGGTAACAAATGGAAAGCAGCATTTGCCCTCAAGAGCATCACTTGGATAGTGCCTACATGTGCACTGTGCCCTGCAGGGGCTCTGCAAGCCTGTCATGCTATTCCCAGTTGAATATTACAAGCAACAAATACAATTCTGAAGGAATTTTTGCTGCTCATAAAAGTTCATGAAGTCCATAATTTATTTTTTTATTATTATTATTCTTTGGTACTCTCAAATAACTTGAAAGCTATTTTATTTTTCCCTTGTACAGTTTCTTGACTTATTCAAGTTTTATTTGCCTGTGTTCTCTGTCAAGCCAGTAAGTACCATGTGAAACGCTTCTGGTTTGCTGCACCAGATGACGCTGACACAGAGTGCTCATGCACCCTTGGATTTCCTTGGCTCCCAGATGCTGGCTGGAGATCTGTGTAATTAAAACCATACTAACCCATACAACTGCCTATTTGGAGTCTTTGCTCCGAGTAGCGCAGCAACTGCTCCTCGTTAGGGTTTCTTAAGGTTGAAAATTGTCCCAGAATACATAGTATATGTAGTCTATCCCAAAATAACGTAGACGAGAAAATATCTAGTCATTCCCTCTTCCTAAGATTCCTCCCAGCACGTGCCTCTCCCAGTGGAGGGGAGGGCTTGTGCAGCCCCCCCCCCCCTCCCCCCTGGCAGCACCCATGATCACCCCACATGAGAGCCATGGGCCTGCCACGGATGGGCTCCCACAAGAATTGTGCAACTCTCCAAAGAGGTGACCTTTCTCCACTGCTCAGGTTCATGCTATCTCAACCCATCTGTTTGTTTGGTCCTCTTGTGCTCCTGGCTCCCTTGGAATGGCCCTGGAAAACGGTGAGTTACTACCTGAGATAAAAAAGATAAGGCCAACAGCCTTGCCAACTGGGACAGAAAGGATTTGAAATCCACCTTCACCACATCTGTATGTTATCCAAAACTCTCGTGCAGTTAGGAATACTACAAGTATTCTGTGGTGTTTTACAAATGAGGCCCCTCGTACTGTTAACAGCTATTACCAAGCCTAATTGCACTGTAGTGCTACAAAATAAAATGTAATATAATACTTACACATTCCAACTACACAATAGTAATTGTGAATAATTACACAAAATCTCGGGCTTTTTTACAGCTAACACCGAGTTTGTATACACTATATAAACACCATCTGTAGAGAACGTAAGAGACAACTTCTGTTTGAGCACAGACACATAAAGCTGTATCATCAACTTTTTCCGCGAGCATCCAGTTAAACAGCCATCGTCTGTATCTTCCTCCAAACTACCTCAATTCAGCAATTTACCCTTTCGGATTACCACTCCTGCTTCGTTGCACCCCAGCTTCCATACCTCCAGCACTTTCTGTTCATTGCCAGGGCATTTCTGCCCATGGCCTGGATCCTTGGCTCCCCCTGCATCCAGCCCTGCCGGGGCTCCCTCCAGCGCGTGTACCACGGCACCCTGCCCCAGCCCTTGGCGCGGGTACCATTATGCACCAGAGGCTGACACAGAGCCCTGGTTTCGAAATTCTGCCATGAAAAGCTTTTGAGGTGTTTCAGTAGAAGGCTGCCAGTTGTGAATACCAAAGCAGGGGCTTTCCCCTCTGCAGAGGCCCCTTCTTAAGTATAAAGTACAAACAATGAAAATGAAAAGCAATAAAAAAAAAAAAAAAAGAGAGAGATCTGGGCTTTGAATGCTTCTTAGGGTCAAGCACTAAACCCTCTTTTGACAGCTACACAACCCACACTTGTTCTCCTCAAGAGAATTTGACCTCAAGTAAGGAAAATAATAAAGTGCTTTTGTCTACAGTGGACAAATAGGTTGTTCTAAAGCAACAAACAAACCTCAGATAAAATATACAGATAAAGATAAGCGAAAAAGCCCCACACCCCCAGATATGAACCCCCACTATAATTTATGCAAATGAGGAAAAAGAACAAAGTATTTTTGATTTCCTTGACTTTGTGGTGTATGGCAGAAGGTTAATCAAACTAAAGTGTTACATTTCTCCTCTGTTATTGATTAACCAAAGTCAAATAACATTATCATTTTGCTTAATGCATTTAAATCACAAATATTTTCCCAGATGCTCTGCACAGTCACTTTTCAGATTGCAGTGGAAGTTGTTTACGTGCCAACACATTGAGGCCGGGTAGAAACACTTCGCTGTGATACCAACACACCCCCAACAGTTTTCATTTTCTCAGTTCAGGAGGAGAACTGCTGTTCCTCCCTCTCCTTCGAATTCTCTTTCTGCAAGAATTATAGCTACGTGATCTGAAAAAAAGTCACAAGCACGCTTGTAATGGCTGTGGTTTTGTGCCCACCTTCAGCTAAGCCCTGGCCCCGAGTCCCCTGAAATCACTGGGATTATTTCTAATGGCTTCACGACCTGTTACTTAGCCCTGAGAACATGGCAAAATTGGTTTTAATTTTTAATAGGTCCAGTGCTCAGTGCAGTTGCTTATGCGGAGAATTTGGCCCAATGACATGGACGTGATCCCCTGCCCTGCCAGAGGGGCGGCAGCTGCGCAACTGATCGCGACAGGGCCAAGGAGATCCAGTGCTCCACGACTGGCCACTCCTGCTCCCTTTGAAACTATCCCTAAGATCTTGCATTGACTTTTAGCACTAAAACGATGTGAAATGGGATGAGGATGGAGCCTCCGCTGACGGACTCACGGCCAGGGCCTGCCATGTCCATCAGCTGTGCTGCGGGCACTGGGCCTGGAACTGATCCCCAACGGGATCTGCCTGTTGTGCAGCTGAACTGGCAGAGATGCAGAATCATGTACCAATTAATTTTTGCTGATCAGCAGCTTTGAAAATGGAAAGAAATAATCAGAACAAACTCACCCTTGGATTTAAAGCCAAGTACAGCTTCAGCAGACTTCAACAGAAGTAAATGTGAAAATATTACATTTTAATTACTATTTTTGTTCAAAGATGTTTAATTTGTCCAAGCCTGCTAGCAAGCTCTGGCTGTTTTCTGAAGCGAAGGATAAGGGTTTCATTTGCATCGGGATATAAAATAAATAAATAAAGGAAGCATAAAAGAAAGGCTGCTCGTTCCTTATAGAAACACAAGTATCGCTAAATTGACGCTTGGAATTACATGTATTCTACCAGAAGCTCAAGATCTGCCATAATAGACTACCTGCTGTAAATGACATAAACACTTACAGATTTATCTGCCACAATCTTATAAAGGGAGGAAATCTGTTTATACAAGGATGATAGTTATCACCAGCTTCATCTATATTCTGCCAGTGCCACAGTATGCTAAGCAGTAACCAAATCCTCCGGCAGCCTGTGCTGCAAAGCACCTAGAATGTTACCCCAAAAATCCCCCAAACCTCATAGATACATATTTATCTATATCTATTTACACATATTATAGACATTTCCCGTATTAAAATTAAGTGTACGCACCTGGACATCTTATTTAAATAGGAATCACGTACATGGCCTATTTATTGGTTTTAGAAACACAGAATCATTCTGTGATCCCATGACTTTATGATTCTATGATCATGTATGTGGACGATTTATTCCTTATTTTTTTAATCATCAGGAACAGGAAGAACAAGAAAGGGATCTGGAAGAGGACAAGCTTTTCAGGAGGAGCTTTCCAAAGGTGGTGAGCAGGGAGGAGCTGGGCGCAAGAGCTGGTGTGGGGTAAGTAAGCCCTGACTGCTACTGTGATGAGCAAAGCAGCGAGAGATGTGGAAAGTGACACTAAGAAACTGAGAGGCTGGGAGGAACAGGGAACATGGTTTGGCTGATGCCACAGAGCAGCTCCACAGCTGTTGGGTCCCATGGCGTGAAGTCAATAGCACAACACCCACTGCCCCGTGTGAAGAGCACGAAGGGAGGCGGCTCTCCTGTGAGGCCGCAACACGTACACACACAGGTTGCTCGCTACCATTGGTTTACGCTTAGATACACGCACGTACATTGGTGCCGCAGGGAGAACCCCCTGATCAACAGCTGATAGGGCAGAATTCTCAAAAGTGAGCTCTGATTTCAGACACTGAATATTCAGCACTTGCAAAATTAAAAACAGGAGAGAAATTAAGCAACGGGACAGCTACTTACGATTTTTTCAGTATCCATGCTGTATGGTCAAGTCTTATGATTCGTGGAACACCAAAAACTCCAAAATTCGGCACCTATAACCACCAGTGTGAAAAGCCTAATACATGGGATTTATCATTTATGTATTTTACGCTACTGCAGTATAAGTGTTTGTTATAGCATGCTATGGGACACAGCACTAAAACCAAACCTGCCAGCAGCAACTATAGCCTTTAGGTTCCACAAATATTGCCGGCAGGTCTAATGGCGCTTTGTTTGCCTGCATTTATTTCTGTTTTGTAAATACAAATGTTTGGTCAAGGCATCTGCTCAGCCAGGAGCTGTGGCTGCTGATCCAGGTGCAGGTTCCCGCCCTGCGCACAGCACTACCCCCGCTAAACAACCGAGTGTACAAACCACCAGAGAGGTAGTTAATTCCGTACACATATAAGATGATACACAGTCACTGAACCAGCACAAAGGTTAGATATCTGTACTTGAAAATCAGACCTGTGACTGGTTTAGCAGAGAATTTAATAAAGGAAAATGAAGAAAGTGTTAAGTCAGGTTACGTTACTTTTCGGTTCTGATTATTCTTACTATAGGTACTTGGAATTGTTTGGAAAACAAATACAACGGTTTATAATTAGACCCCTGATCTATGAAAGCACTCGAGCAACTGTGTAACGGAGCATATGAGTAGTCGCTTTAATGAAATTACTACTTATATACATGAATTATCCACTCATTTTAAGTGATTTGCTGGATCAAAGCCTTTCTGTTTCAATTAGAGCAGCAGAGTTAAAGTAATGCAACAACTCCAGTTTGGAGAAAATAACAGACCAAAGTTGGCTACATCAATGAAGATATTCCCAGAGGAAAGAGAATAAACGATACCTGCAGAAAGCGCCCATGTACCTACACCACGTCAAGTACAATTATCCGTTCAATTTTTTTTTTACCAAGAGGATTAAAATAAATTTCATTTCAAACCTTGTAAGAAAACTCTGCGCTCCTTTGGTTTGCGTAGGGGCTGAAGATGTTAACGCTCCAAGAACTTGGACAAAATCCACTATTTAAAATACCACTTCTACTTTTTAACCGCGGTAAACAGAGTACACTATAAATCTCCAGTGTAGCCTAGTGGAGTGTCAGAACAGCTCATTCAAAGCCATACATTCTCTTCTGATTTTAGTATTATAATCAAAAATTCTCTCCCTAAGATGCACCTGAGAAGCATTAACTTCTTGGTGACTTTAAGAACCAAATCCTTTAATACAAACCTAGCTTTTCCCACAGGCACTTGAAAATATTTAGCATTTTTTCAGTTGAATGCAATTTTCATAATAAAGTAGCTCACTCAGCTACCTGACACCGCAGACAAAGACACCAAGTGAGCAGCTCCTGCCAACTTAGGCAGAGCATGATCACAACCCCCAGTTCCATACGTAAGCAGGCTTTTAAACACCCAATTGCTGCAACAGTTCAAGTAATTTATGTACGATATATTATTGTTACATACTTTAATTGTTATTTGTACCATATGCACTCTATTCCGTAATGTCTAGACACAAGTCTTGCACACCCAACATCTTTCAGTCAACCTTACCTGAGGATACAACAGATCTTAAATTTCTGCGATGTCTGAATTCTGCCTCTGTGACCAGATTTCGGGTACCGAAGGAGCCCTTTGCTACTCTAAAACCCCATCTGGATGCCAAATTTTAATGCTTGTAGTTCAGGGGCTGGTTAGCAGAAAGACACAGATTCCTCCACATAAGCACGTGCCCCTTTCGGAGCGGCACCGACTCATCCCTACTGATGCTGCTCCCTACTTTTAGTCAACTGTTCATTTAAATTTTACTGGCAAGCCTCTCAGAAAAGTACGGGAATTAGGTATATTTTGTTCCGTGCCAAAACACTCAGTCCGGTCTATCAAATTCGAAACGTTCATATTTAACTGCATCTCTGGCAGTTGCCAGGGTATCATTTTAAAACTACAGTGTATTTTGTTAAATCAAGCCCTACAATGATCCTGTTTTCCTTCCATCCACTTACCCTATTAATGCAGGCTAATACTGCATGTTCTTGTGGCAGCAAAACCTAAAGTGTACCAGGAGACTACGGTGATAGATTACACGTACATGCTGTGTCATATCCAATTAACTCAAATTGACTGTGTACTGCATTATGCTGTTAGTGCATGGAAGATCAATAAATATGGAGAAAATCCAACGAGGCTCTCTCCATTCCCATCCAATTCTAGTAGGTCTGAGACAGATCATGCTCCTATGATGTGTATGCTGCTGCTGAAGAGGGCAGGTGGTGCATAGACACCATTCAAACTTGGCCTATTCAATCTAAACTCCTCTAACTCGCCATTCATGCATAGCAAAACACCATCTGGTCCTATTTTGCCTCCAGCAATCACAGCTGACCAAAAACGATAATAACAGCTGTTGCAAAACAAAAGCCAAACAAAGGGGGGAGGGAAAGGTTAGAATGAAGTCCAGTGCTGCAAAATACTCCATGAAGTGAGAAATGGAAAAGGAGCCATTCAAATAGCCAATCCCCACTGAAAAGAGTCACCGCAAGACTTCTGGTTAAACTTGAGATATTTAATCCATCTGTCCTGCAAACCACAATGGTCAGGTGATAATATAAAATTGAGATTATGTTGCATAGAGGTATTTAAAGGCTTTGTTCTCCAAGTTAGAAACTAATGACCCTGTGTCAGCTAAAAATTAAACCTCCTTATGTTGTTTCATCATGTGTCAACCTGGGTTAATGTGAAAGTAGAATGTGGTTAACCGGGGTGATAAAGCATCTGAAACCTTGGGAAAAGAAGGGAGCAGTTAAGTGCTTGTAAATAATATGAAGGAAAACATTCTTTAAACCGTGCACGACGCTGGAATCAGACGGCTACTGCATTCTTCCTGTATAAATTGCATATTAAGCGATTTAAATTAACAGTTTTATTTATGACCTATGATAGCAAAGTTATTCACTTAGACTGAGGGAATACGAACACCAACTTACACAGTTTGAAACACAAGATGTTCTGCAATATGCTATCGTGGGTAATGTAAAATATAATTTTGAGGCAAGCAGGGAGACACTCCAGTTTTTCAAGATTCAAATTTTGATATTTAAAATGTACAGTCCTGCTTGATGATTTAATTTTTTTTAGCTGCGGTAATTAAAACTATTTTTCCTGGAATTGAACATCAGTAGTTCAGCAGCTCTTAATCAAATGTGATAAAAACCAGGATTTATGAAACCATTTAATGAGTGTAATAACACCTGCTTCTTGCTGCAAATAGTTGAAAACAGACTTCAGTTGTAATTAACTCTTATCACTAGTGACATTTTTCCAACGATACTTCATAGGTCTTCAAAATGACAATTATAGAACTAATACACAATTACTGTCACATGCAGTTTAGCAATTATTTCTGAAGACATTTGTCTAAAGGTTTCAAAACGACTATAAAATGGTTCCTTTTGTTATGTAACATTGGCTAAAACCGACACACGCACGAATCTCTCTCTGCCAGCCTTTGCCACGCCATCTCTGATGCAGGCAGGCTTCCTCACGCCTGGAAAAAACATCCTCTGTCCCAGACATTATTAGATATCATACTAAGGCTATTAGGAGCAGGATAGCCGTCAACCAACACCTATTATGAAAAGCTTCGACTCATACATGATTTTTTTTCTGCTCCAAGAAAACTATAAATTTATAATTAGAATTTCTTGCTGTTCAATATTTGTACATAATAAACAGAGTACCTGAGGACGATGAAATATGGAAAGCTGAATTCATTATTAATAAACTCACACAGTGTAGTACCTCTTCCCTCCAGTCTGGCTGCAACTTTTTGGGGATCTGTATTCCATTATTTTTTGGTTGTGGTCTAAGCATGGTAGCCATGGACATCACCACAAACAGGATTAGGATTCTGCTCAGGTTTGACACTTGCTGTTTTTAATTTTCATTTTATCATAAGCAGTTTAAGATTGTTGCCAGTGGTAATTTGCAATTTTTATCAAGACCTCTTCATTATAGCTTCTGACAGGACAGATGCTGTAATTAATCATGCCAGACAACTGGGGATAGTGGTCAGACTGCACTCGCAGCACAGATATTGCAGGCAAAGAAAGGGAAGAAGAAAATAAAAGCTTTATTCTCTCTGTCCAGAGTAAAAATACATCAACAGCACTAATAGCCTGACGACACATTGGACGCGAATGTTTCCAGATCCTCCATATGAAATACCTGCCCTCTCCATCCCCTCTCTACCATGTCCTACTTTTATGACAAAATAAAAGTGAGCCAGAACCTCAGGACCAGCCCAAGCCAGAGCTGGGGCCTCGCAGACGGGAAGCCCACGGCAGTAGCTGCCTGCACATCCGAAGCTCAGGGATACAAAGAAAACCACAATCATTTGTGTTTATTCGCATCTCTGAGCGCTACCGCTGCGAGACAGGTTGGCTCTCCTGCTCCTGCAGCTAAATGCAGCACAGGGTACCAGGAATACACCGTCACTCAGCACCTGCTTCCTCCCTCGGAAAACGGAGAAAGCTCAGAGAAGTTGTACGTGACTCTTTCAGCACCACGTCTGGATGGATCCTGGAGCCGATCACACTCTCGGTTCCCAGCGGTACTTGTTTACCCAGCACGTTTGATGAAAATCCAAAAAGTTAAATAACTTTTCCAAGCAAGGGTTTGCATAAGGAGATGTTTCTGTTTTTTTCTACCAAAGACTGGTGGCTCATCAGTTTTACTGAAATGTGTTTATTCTATAGCAAGATAAAAGCATTTATTTTAGATAAGCAAAATACAAACAACTTAATTGCTGCTATCGTAACTCATAAAAAAGTATAAAACAGCATAAAAACACAATAAGCAATGTAGCAATTAATAATTCATGTTACCAGTGTTTACATTAAAGCCTCATTTATGAAAACTTTACAACACATGATATGAAAACTTACAACTTTTAAAGAAAATATTTACATTGATTATTCAGTTGTGGAGTTTCATTTAAATATTCTACTGGTTTTACAGCGTATTAAAAACTCTTGTATTTTTCATCTCAGCTTTCTGTAATAACAGTTTTATTTAAGTGCATTTCCCTTTTAAAAATACAGTGTATTAAATCTGAAACTCATCACTTCGACACAGAATATAATATTCACATTTGTTCTGCAATTGGAATTAACGTAAGAGGGTAAATGTCAATATATATTTTCTTACAAACTATGGTAGGTTTATTTGGAGAAATGAAGTGAAAGGCTGGGTCAAACATTGAAGTTCAGTTACTTGCATTTGTTTTTCTGAAGACATTGAGAGAGGAAAAAAAATGAAGAGCTTTGGCAAAAATCTGTGTTTTACTCTATTTTTTCATGACAAAAAATGCCATCAACTAACTCATGTCATACAAGTATGATTGTATGAAATCCAATCATCATTTTACAGGTAGTTACAACTGTGCTTTAAGGGCTTCATGAGTTCATACTGCCTTGAAGTGCACTATTCACTTTTAGAGAAAGAAGGGTTATAGCGTGTAACTCCGAAAGGCCATTTTGCAGTCATAAGGTCCAGGTATTTATTAGGCCATTTGATTCACATATTGTAGGTAAAGCTTAAATAAATTAAAAAGGCATCACATGAAAAAGAGCACAGCTTTTTTTTTTTTTTTTTTTTTTGAAACCAAATGATTTATAGTCAGCTAAAAGATGATACACAGCTACATTGTAGTTCTTTATTGCCTATCTAATAGACACTTTAGAGGATCGTTTGATCTGTTATGCATCCCTGCATAACTACCATCAACAATTTACAGTTTTCAGCTAAATATGGTTTACCCCTACCCCTCCATCAACACAAAGCCATGTTGCAAGATCATTTATCTTCAGAAAATACTGACCTGTGATAGTACTTGAGTCTGTGTCTGAGATTGTATTTGTGACTGGTGCTGCTGTGGTGCTGGCTGAGGGCTCCCAATGGCGGGGATGGGAGAAGTGATCTGAGAGGCTACCGGAGAATGCTGCTGAGGAGAAGGCTGTGACTGGTGTTGCATATGCTGCATTTGCTGCTGCTGCATTTGCTGAAGCTGTATATGCTGCAGTTGCTGTTGCATTTGCTGTTGATTAATTTGCTGCTGGAGATGCTGCTGCTGCTGCAAATGCTGTTGCATGTGGTGCTGAAAATGCTGCTGTTGCATCTGTTGCTGTATTTGCTGATGCATTTGATGCTGATGTAGTTGCTGCTGTTGTATCTGCTGCATCTGTTGCTGCTGCAGCTGCTGTATCTGGTGCTGCTGGCTTTGCATGGAGGGACTGACTTGAGATGGAGATGGCGTTGCCACCATGTTTGTTCCCATTGAGCTTATCAACGGAGCTGCAATGTTTGTTGGCATGTTTGGTGCAACGGTAACAGAAGCTACAATCTGATTCATTGGCAGTCTCATGGTTAAAGGTTTTGGAGCAATCGCTCTAGGAAGGGACTGTTGAAGAGTTTGAGGAGATGCCGATACTGTTGCGTGTTGAGAAAGAGAAGTATTCAGAATGAGGGAGGAAGACAAATTTGTGGATGCCAATGTTTGCTGAACAGAACGAATTGTCTGGGCCTCAGCAGACTCTGCAGCAGCCTGTGTTTGGAAAAGAAATTAATTGTCTTTCAACATTAAAAAAACCCCAAACCTCAAACACTGTTACTGTTTACATGGAAATGAAAGTCACAGCTACTCAGGGAGACTTTGTCATCTTTTTTTTTCTATCAGAAAAGATCAATTGGCAATCTGAAAAAGATCACTGATCCACTGATTCACTACACTACCTCTTCTTCTGGCTGTGTACACGGTACCTCCAGTTCTTACCTGGACAAAAAACCCTAACTCGTACCCTCGTTCAACACCAGAAAGTCTCAGATGTCACATACATTCTGCGGCTAAAAGAGCCAAAAAGGGCTCAACACCTTCTATATTTGTATGTTTTCAAAAGAAGCCAGCTCTTCAGGAGACCAATCTGAGCAGATGCATTTCCACCAACATAAGAGGAGCGTACAAACAACAAAACTTCTCAAACAACTTTTTCAATTTGGGTGTTGCCGTTCTTCGCATTCAAGGTATCGAGACCAAGATACCTTAGGCAGACACCCAAGGGAACACTGTCAAGGCACCCAGCTGAATCCCCTGGAAGGGGCACAGCGGCACCAGAGGGAATCCTTAAGGAATTGCTTAGGGAATCCTGCTGGCTTCCAGTGTCCTGGAGCTTGCCGATGAGACACACCTGTGGAAAAACCACAGTCCAGAGAGGCCTGTGGCAATAAATGAGGTGCTTGGGTGCCTTTGAAAGCACAGTTTTAGCTGGTATATTTTAAAATGTTGCGTATGCTTAAATGAGATATATTTAAGCCTCAAAGGTAGGATTCTTTCATAGTTTTACACATCTGTATTGTAAACAACATGCAAAATAGTTGCTTAGAACACCAATATAAAGACAATGGAGAGAAAAAGTATCTTCCAGCACAATTAGCTTATGTGTTTTAGACATGTACCTTAGAACATGTCAAACTGTGCTGCAGAAGTGCCTACTCCACCCCTACTCTCAGCAACTACCTCAGGTGAAAAAGCTACAGCAAGGATGTCTTAAGTTAAAGGAGATGAGGTGGATACTGGATTTAGGAGTGTGATTTCCCACAAGTTACTCGGCTGCCCAGGTCCCATGGGTTTGGGGAGAGAACATGATTTCTGATGTTTTTGAAAAGGAAACTTAGAACTGACAAAATCAATTCCCTCAAAGGTGTTTAGAATTCCAGCTGTCATTGAACATAGCACTGATACTAAAGGCTCTGAGAATATTATCTAAGTCCTACAGACAAGAGAAAACACGCAGCTTCTCCATACAAGAAGAAATCTTCCAGCTTCCAAGAATACATGTGTGTAATTTTGGCTGTTGCATTTTTAATCATTAATTGAAATACACAAGCGTCTGCATGATTTACTAAATGTTCTGCAGTTGTACATTCAAACAAATACTCTCACAATTGAGATACCATCACCTTCTTCTGTTGCTTTCTTGAGATCAAAGATACTTTTGTAATGTATCTTTATAAAATATTATTAGAGAAATAACTACCTTGATTAATTTTTACCCATATCTTAGATGCCTATAAGCTTATTTCCATCTGTAGTATTCAAATGCAACAGATCTACAACCAGTGTAGCACTGCCAGTTAAGAAGGTAAATTCTCAAATTGGACAGCAGAGATTTGTTTTCTTCACAAGTTTTACTTTAACTCAGGATCTGTTAAAATACTCCATATGGCTCACTGCCAGCTAGTCCATTTGTAAGTACTCTCCAAATTCAGAGCCACCACGTGGGGATTTTTCCCCCCTCACCTGCAAGAAATGCTTAAGCTTTGTCAGACAATAACTGCTCTCCAGCTCCATGCAAAGCAAGTCTGTCTTTTGAGAAGGAGCATTTGAAGAAAAACAAAACTCTGTGAATAGCTTGCAAATGTTAATGGCAAAAGGGCAGTACATCTTTCATGACTAAATTTCACTTTTGTAGCTAAGTGTGTTATTTTGCCTCCATAGATAAAGGAAGATGCACATTTACCAAGTTAGTTTGGTAATCATAACTGTACCATTAGAGAGATGAAATTTTCTTTGCAGAGACTAAGCAGGGTTGTTCAAGCAGCAGCACATCTTCTACAGCCATATCACAGAAATCCTAGGATTCTACTTTTATTTTGAGTAACACCTCCCCCTGATACTTAAACAATGTAAACACCATTGCCAAAAGTGAACTTGCATTACACTGAAGGCATTACTAGGCTTACCTTAGAAACAAGGCTTGCTCTATAGGCAGCAAGTGCCTTCAGGTATTCTTTTTTGGCAGCTTCAGTTTTTCTTTTATACACCTATTAAAAGAGACCATAATTTCACCAGCTTCAATTATTAAGACCTTTTTGTCAGAATGCTCTCAAAATCACTTGCAAACAAATAAAAACCACAGACCAAGAAACCTGAAAACACTCTACTCTTAGACGTGCTTTTTCTTCCGTGAAAGATCTAAATATTCTTGCAGGTGGTTACAGACTTTCAGGTCTACTTGCTGGACTTGCACCACAATTTATGTTGATTTATCGTAACTAAAAAACTTGCTAGAGCAGACTACCTATGTACACTTTACCTCTCCAAGAAAACATATTTTAATGACTGTAAGTAACAGGGGTATTAGAACACTAAAGTCTTTCAGATGCTGAAAAGGTATCTGCAGTAGCATAAATAGCAAAAAATGCCTATGCAATATTGCTTTTTAAACAAATATTAGAACTATGCATTAAAAAAAAAATATCTTTATACCTTCAGAAAAAGTGCTTCCTAGAGCTTGGACAATTCACTTTCCCCAAAGACAGTATGAAAGAACCCCATGGAGTTAAACAAGTACAGCTAGGCAGAAACGTATTAATCATTTTTCATCAGCAGCAAATTTAAGGTTCACCACCATCTATTAGATCAGACTAAATGTTTCCAAATCTGTTTCCCAAAAAACAGGGAAGTTACTGGGAGCTGCACTGCATATCAACAGGGAAACAGCCTCAAAGGATATTTTTTTATAATTTTTTTCCCCCTTCAATCCATGTGTTGGAGTTACATGTGTATAGAAGGAAGAATAACCACCCTCAAGGAAGAACAAAACTCATCATTCTGTACCCAGTTTGAGTTGGAGATAACATTTCACACACAACATTGTAATGAGGCACAGAGGATTGGCTTCAAAGGTTGGAAATCAACACGCTTTGTAACAAATTCATAAGGCAGATCAAAGGAAAATGGTAAACGTGCCGTACCTTCCCCTTTTCTCTTCAAACTTCTGATTAATAGGAAACAAGAGCTTTGAAATAGGAATCATCAAAAGATGGTCTTAACAGGACTCTAGGACAGCATCACCTGCGCTTTTTTACAAACTGCCCTTTAAAATTTGAAGACAAATACAGCCATTTAGCTACCTACTGGCTCCTATAACAAAATGCTTTTTTAGATGCTGGGTCTTCAGCAAGCTTAAAAATCAGTGGAGGTCTATAGAGCCTAACCAGAAAGTGTCATGGTCCACTCAGAGCAGAGGCAGGAGGAATTTTTTACGAGGATCACGATGCCACCTCTTGTGAGACAACCCCCAATCAACTTTTTACCTGTTTTTGTTCTTCTCCTAAACTGTCCCACATAGATGCCACTATTTTTGAAACATCTCCGAATGTAGCATTTGGGTTCTGCCCTTTAATCGCAGCTTGTGTATCCCTGAAGAAAAGGGCATACGCTGACACTGGCTTTTGTGGCTCATTGGGATCTTTCTTTTTCTTCTTCTTTGGAGTCTTGGGCTTCTTGCCAGAATCTGGGGCGGCTCTTTTTTCTCCAGTAGCCTAAGAAACAGTAATAACAAGAACAGTCAATATACGCATGAAGAAAGTCCGACTAATTCCAAAAAAATTATTGACAGTCTGGGTTAATAATATATGGATAAAGCTACTGGGTAGGCAATATTTTGGAGAGTCCTGTTGTGCAAGCCTTTCTCCTACCAGCTAGTACTTAGTCTCAGCTTAATCTCGTCAGATCTACCAGAACTAAATGCATGAATAGGTACTACTCATTGTAACCATGGCTCAGAAAGTCAAATCCTATGAGCCTGACCTGAAAAAGCACACCCCAATGCCAATTTGTATTTTAAAAAAATTAAGGTTTAATCTATAGTATATTTTGAATAGGCAATCTATGTTTTTCCATTAAGATGTAATTTCAGCAGTGGAGACTCAAAAGGCAAGAGCTCAGAGGCATTTTCTGATTCCCAGATATGATGGTCAACTTCGACATGGGTCAGGGGGTTAACAAGCCCACCTTTTGGGCAAAAAACATTAGCAGCTCTGCAGCTTCTATCCTCCTGCAGCAAACGCCCCCCGTGCCCACCGCCCCCCTCTGCTGCTCCCAGGGGAGGGCCAGGTGCCCGTGGCTGGAGGCTCTGTGGTGCCAGGCACCAGCCCTGCCCCATGCCCCACTCCTGCCTCTGGGCTGGGGAACCCCAGAGCAGCATGCCAGGACTGCAGGTGACTTGTCCTCATGTGTGCCACGTGTCCTGCACCTTCTTCCACTGAGCTATGCACAGGTCACTGCAACAAGGGGGTAAAGTGGCTCTAAATGCACCCCTATGATAGTCACCATACTCTGATATTTTGAGGCTCCTGTACCATGATCTTTTCATTTGCACAATTTCTATGAGAAAACCTTTTATGGAACGGTCTAAATTAGGCCCCTTAAATATACTGCTATAATAACATTTGTGCTTTGTTGATAAAATTTTCCTTTTATAACAGATTTATTGAAAGCAAAATGTAAATTAACTAAGCTTTCAGTCAGAAGAAAGCTTATTTTATTTCTCTCTAAATGCATCTATGTTTTATATGACTCCAGAGAATACCTAAATGACAAAACTGTCCAAAGTTGTCAAGTACAGAGATTCACCGTATATATAAAATCTGAAATGAATTACGAGTGTACTAGACCAAATATATACGTGTATTCTTAAGTTTATTAGTATGGAGGTATTATGGAAACCTCAGTAAAGAAGCTACACGGCAAATGAATCATTTTCCACTACACTGTAACATTTGTATTTTATATGACCCCACTGCAGCTGAGATGCTACTGCCACATTCTGAAAACATCGCACCCAGACAAGTGAAGCTTACTCGCTGCAGCACATGGAGTGACTTACTCTATTTGATTCATCTGCATCTTCTTCATTTATAGAGCTGGATGGGGAAGGAGTGGCTGATTTACTTGCAGGAGGGGAGGGAGAAGTGTGTGGCAAATTAGTGCCTCCTAAATTTAGCCCCAGCTGCGCACTTAGCTGAGACTGGTTAATGGTGGTTAGCTGAGAGGGAGGCAGCATTCCCGAATGAGCAGCGTCAGTCATATGGACAATAGATCTCATAATCAGAGAGTGATCCTGGCGATACTGGGCAACTTGTGTGTGAGGCTGATCCTAAAAGAGATTGAAACATTATTTAGTCGTTAGCAGTTGCTGTACATTAGCACGTCAAGTTATCTGCACCGGCTTACAGAACTGACACCGTCAACTTTCAGTTTGTTCTGTTTCTTTTTAATGAATTAAATGCATTTTTAACAAATTAAATGCAGCAACAGTTACCACACTTGCCCCAGACTTCACTTCTTCCCCATTTGGGGGTGGGGAAGGTTTGTGGAATAAAAAATTGCATTTCCCCATTTTTAAACATTTCTCCTCTTGATGTGGTGTGAAGTACCCACATAAACAACAGGGAAACAGGCTACCTGACGGTACAGGGAACACACTGCAACTGAGAAGACACAAGCTGCTGTCAAATGCCAGAAGTAAACAACACCAGGGCGGTGGGGATATATATATAGTGAAAATCTTCTTTTCTGACTTTCAATTATTCTTAGCTGTTACTAGTAACAGTAGTAGGTACAAACCAGTCCTGTCCATTTAAAATCCAGTGGGATTTTAAAGTTCATTTAAACAAAGAACACTGCCCTGCCAGGTCTCACATGCAGCCACTGCAGCACGCTGGAGAACTGCTCGAGTAATCCTGATCACTCCTAAAAATCCTTGTTCGCAAGTATCACACAAACCTACATATCTTTATCTTTAATCCAACAATCAAACACGGGTGGGCGCAGTAAGCTATGTACCAATCACCAGCTTCGTTTTTCTTGTACCTCACGTCTCAGAAACTCAAGTGCTTGCATGGTTTGTTTCTACTCTTCCTCGAGGGCACAAACTATGTCGTCTTCTGCCTCTGCACACCACTTACTGTGTTTGTAAATAAAAAGAAGCCAGACCCTGAAGGTAAAGTCAACCGGAATCCGCCTACGAACATCTCAGTTTTCTTATTTTTAACCATACACGGATCAATACACAAAGAAGGAACATTTAAACAGAAAACAAGCTTTTTAAAACAGTAAGTGAAGAGAATAAATAGCTCACAAATTGATTCAGCAACCTGATTAATCTACAGCCATTGTTTGAACAGACAGAAACATGAGAAATAAATTAGATTTTGAAAACTCTTTCATTATTAATAACCTACATTGCAATTAGTAGCAGGTGCAATGATCCTTAATGAAATGACAGAACAAAACAGCGATGCTGGGAGCCCAGCATACAGTCCACTGGGCTTCCACAAAGGAGTACGACCTTCCCAGTGCTCTCCTATTAAGTGTGGATAAGCCCAAATGCATTTTCAAAAATCTGTATCAGCATGGAGGTAAGTTCAGCCCAAGTGACTTTCCTTTTACTTTGCACCACTCTTCCCTCAACAGAGGCAGTGAGTCTGTGCTCCTGGAAGCCTTTTCCTGGATGGGACAAGTGCAGCCGTACAAAGCAGCTATACGTGTGTTAGAGGAGACACACAGCCTGCCTCATCCATCTCACGTACAAGTGCTGCAGCACACTGCTTCCCTATAGCAATAAATCATATTAATTCTGAATTGGGCACTTGCATGTCTTTCTGCTGAAGCCTGTACAGAAAAAAAAAAAATCCTTCTTAGCATAAAAGTACATGTAGCATGGCACCTGGATGCAATACAGATGAAGTAAACCCCACAAGCTCGTGATCTAGATCCTATATACTAAGTCTCACCCTTATTTTCCCCATGCTTTCCAAGCCATTGCCAGCTTGGCTCATGATCCATACTGCACCACACTGCTTTTCCTACTTCTTAAATTCTTTTAATGTTTTTCAATAAAGGAGTGTAGTTCCTTAGAGTTGAAGGCATGTGCCAAAAGTGGTGCACTTGATACAGAAAGATCAAAACATCAGACTTACCGGCTGAAATACACATTTGCTTCAGGGCACCTTTCTGTGAAAATTTACTACCGTTAACTACAGGGTCATTTTGATTGTGACTTGTATTGGCAGCGGCATCTGGAAGTCATTCAAAGTCTTTTGTAAAAGGATATCACTTTCTGCATATTACTCCATTCATTTTAGTTTATAGACATTACTTTATTGCACGAAGAAATACTCTGCTGGTAAAGCAAAGGTGCAGATCATCAGATGACCTTCTCTCAGAAATTAACTTTCTTCGTTATTTTGCAGCCAGTACTTTCTTGAAAATGTTCTACACCTAAAAGGCTAGCTTTTGTTCTCTCACACGATACAGGCCTTTCTGGCCTTTACACCAGGCAACAAAATGTGATGACATGGGTTACAAACCATTTATGCCAAGTCTTGTCATTTCAGTTGCATCTATGATTTTATTGAGACTAAATTCTCTTGACTTGCACTGACCCAGAATCTAATTTTATACACAAGCCCATGAATTCTTAACTGTCCCTTTTTCTGCACTATCTGATGCTTGCGTGTTTTATGTTCACTTATTTAATTCCAATCTTTCTTTTCTGTGTATTTTCTTAATTTTATAATTTCTTATTATTTTTTTTTTAATCTTAAAAACTTCAGTAAAAGCCAGATGTGGAAACAACAATATTTGGTAACCAGCTATCCAGCGCCTAACAGTTAAGACATATTATATAAAGGAAAATACTTTGTATCATTTCCTACCTCCTATAATTTACATCATATGCACATATGATAATGACAAACAACGTACTTTCTGGACTTTGAATTTAAGTTATACGGCTAACCAACACTTAAAAAAAAAAAAAATCACACCAAAAGGAATTGGAATTTCATTTTTTTACTTTGTGGTACAGTGTTGCGGGCCTCAACAACCTATGGTACCTACAGAATAGCTTTCAGACAAGGAAGTATAAATAATTTTTTATATTTGTACAGTGGTTTGGCAAGTAGCAAGAAGCTAGAGGAGCTAGTCAATAGCAACATTAAAGTCCACAGCATTTGTATATAACTCCTGAGCAAACAAGGTCTTCTAAGGAAGAATCTAAAATCAAAATTTCCTTCAATTCTCTTAGCTCTTATTTTTCCCCTTATACTACAAAGACCAAGAGTGAAACAAAAGGAGAAGTAGTATTTCATTATGCACAAAATATTTATCAAATAAATGTTTAACAATGAAAATTATCTTATATCAGAAGCATGCATGGAAATACAAGAGCACTAAAACATCCACATGACATCCTAATTACATTACTACATGAAAATTGAAAAGCTCACGTATTCAAAATAATCCACTGAGAATACTATGAAAATTTTAGAGAATATCACAAGCTCTTTTACATAGACTTAACCAGAAGTAAGTGTGATACAGGAGTATTATAAGCGTTCAGCATTTTCATAACATTATGCAAAAATGACAGATTAGTTCTGACAAAAATTCATGAACTGTCAAGCAGACAGAATCAACTTTTGATTGAGCCTGATCTGCTTTATAGTCTTGGATTGAAGCTAGGCAAAACTTGGTGGTTTTAACACGTCAGGCAAAATTCAACCACTGGTTTACACAGCATGACAATCAAACAAGGACATAACATGTGAAACGGAAAACCAAAAAAGAGAAATAACTTGTGTGATTCCTCTGCAGACTGAAATTACTTTATCTCAGATCTCTCTGCTGTTATCCTAAGTCAGGGCTACAAGAAACCATAAGCTATAGAGACAGTTACTGAGGGGAATGCCAGCCACCTCTCTGGTCTCTTCAATTATACATGTTGATAAAAAAAAAACCAAACAACAAAACTTGGCCCAAAATGTTTCCCCCTTCTCTAAATAACATTATGGTGACTGTACCGAGGCACACTGGCTTTCTGTCACCACCCTCTGCACAGCTCCAATAGCACAAATTATGAAGACATTCTACATTTGATACATAGAAGGCCACCTCAAAGGAACCATAAGGATATCCATCACACTATCCTGCTCTCAACTATTCTATTTAGATAGTCACGCCAAAGAAATTACGTTTAGTCATATTGCCAAAGGACACGTCTCTCATGGCATATGCCAAATATATAGCTTATTTTACTGTGATTTGTAAAAGTGTAACTTCTCAAAAATTGATAAAACAATAATTCCTCAAAAGCTACTGAAGAGCAAAGAACAGAGTAATGAGACTTAAACAAAAAAGTAATGGGTGAACTCCCACATTTTAATTTATATTGTATTATCAAAGGTGTTTTCAACAATGACTGTACCTGAGCCAGCAAAAGGAAAGCATACCATTGAGTACTAAGGGAAAAATTAAGGTAGTAAAAGAGTTCATTCTTCTGTTATCAACTCATTAAGCATCCAGTAGTTAATACAGCTAATAACACAGCCAGTATTTATTTTGACAGGTAAATGTATCCAGCTATTACATCGAGAGATGCCCTAATTTCCACTTACCCTGCACTTTGAGGATCATTTACATACAGTAGTTTTACCCTGGATTTCTACCCTGATACAATTTTAATGTCTAGCAACATTCAACATGATATTTAAAAATGTAACTGGGAAATTACCCTTTAGAACATTCTGAGTAATATTGAAGCCTTGATTAAAATCAATGTCTACAGCCTTCAATCACTTACACAGGCAACACCTCCAGTAAGACTCTTTGTAGCCGTGTCAGGACTGAGCCCATGGAAGCGCCTACAGGAGGACATAGGGCTGGGATCTGACCCCATACTGCAGCAGCTACTTTAAGGGAAGTGAGAAAGCTGCCAACAAAAATAACTACACAAAACCCAACGTTTATGGTTATGCTCACTGTGCCCCGGCTTCAGAAGTTAACTTCAAACATTATATATTCCATTGCCTTAGGAATTCATCACTGTCAATGCACCATGAGCTGATGTAATATTTTGAAGGATATAAATGCACTAAAATGCAAAGAGTGAAATCCTCAGTTGTCCCTGTCTGTAAATTACTCCCTTTACTTTTGGGCAAGTCAGCATATCTCTAGAAGAAATCCTCAATACTCTTTTTTTCTCCACAAGTATAGATAAAAGAATCCATTAATCTAAATTTTTACAAGATTGGAATTCACTGCCAATCAAAACAAATCAAACCAACAGGATACTTTTCTCTGTCAGAGATTAAATCCTTACTTAACAGAATACAAAACAGTTGCACTTGGTGCTGCCACCACTGAAGAAGTGTCCTTCCTCTCCCCTCCACAGATAGTGCCATCACTAATAGATCTGTCAAACCACAGTTATCAGAAGATCCACTACAAGCAGCAGCTCCTTTTCTCTGGCAATGAGAAAACTCCCATGTTTTGCTTTGCGTCTCTGTAGAAAACCTTACCTAATTTAATTCCCAAATGAAGGCTACAACAAACAGTACATGTCAGTTTGGAAAAAAAAAAAAAAAAAATGTCTGCAGCTACATCTTAAAGATCGGTTGGTGACAGGAGGCTTACCCACATTCTGCTGCCTGAGGAACATGAAGAATATACAATTTCTTTGTTTGTGTGCCTCCCTACCCCATCCCACTACATCAGAAATTACTCTTTTGTAATCAGAAAGAAAAAAAAGATGAATCAGTAATTATTGTTATATGCTCTACTACAGAGCATATAAGCCACAGAAGGGACATGAAAAGGGGAAAAAAACCAAAACAAAAAACCTGACCAAAAACCCAACCAGAAACAACAAACGTAAGGGCCCACTGATTTTGTCCTCAAAACCGAGCAGCCACCTCCTCCTGTTCTGGTGATCTCGGATGTCTCCAGAAATTAACCTCCTGCTACGTGACAGAACTTTCCTATACAGCTGCAACCTCTGAGTTAGTTTAACATGTTTTATTGGAATCTTTCTGATTTACAGTCCCTTGCTTTTCTTTGGGGTCTGACCCACAACAATGCTGGCCGTGCCGCCTGGCATGGACAGTGTCCCTCAGAGCAGGCAGCCTGGCCTCGTCTGGGCCAGTAAGGGTCCTGTGGGAGCACTGAGTCACCAGTTAAAGCCATTTCTTCTAGGGAATCACATTCGGGGATTAGGCACAGCACCACCTCAGAGATGTGACTCCAAGCAAGATGGTATCAAGGAACAGGGGCCAACCAACCCGGGCACCTGCCAGGCCAGGCCTAGGCTGCTCCGCAATGCTGCCCTGTGGCCTTTGCTGGTACCGCCTGTTCATGCCCAGCTATCTCTAACAAAATGCCTCAATACATGGTGAAGAAATACTGAAAGCGCACAGCCAGGCCAAAACCAAGGGACCAAGAGTTTTCTCTGGAACGCTTATAATTCTTCCCCAAGAGGCCCCACCACCCTAGCACAGAGTGTTTGCTCTTTGGGAACTTTGTTCTTACTCGTTTACCTTCCTGTGACCCAGCAGGTTCCTCACAGAGTCCTCACAGAGCATGGGTGGAAGGGGCAATCCTACTTGGGTGCCTTGGTTGCTGTTGAGTCCTTCTGCTCCTGCAGATGGCCGGCACCATAGGCTTGAGATCACCCTTCACCCATCCAGAGCAGCTGGTACTGATGCTTTAGTGTCACCTAATTCACAGCTTGTTTATAGTATAATTTTTACACCATTTTGTAGAGTCATTTAAAAACAGATTCTCCAACTCTCTTCTCCCCAAACATCTACCATACTTTAAAGCATATTGAATCACACTCCTTTTGGACAAGGTACCCAACAGCATGATCACAATACATGTGTGACTCAGATCACAGATCTGGGCTCTGATCTGATGAGTCTGTTGGCATGGGGAGCTTCTCTCCAAATTAGCAGTACAAGCTTAGGTCTGCTGTATGCAAACAGTGACAGCACACTGCAAACAAACCCTGGAGAGTTAAAAATGAAGTCCCAGAATGTCAGATAAATGCTGTTAGCAGTTTTGTTACAACCTCTGCAACTTCAGGTGTTTCAGCTACCAAATCAAAGGCAGACTTCAAAGGTCCTGATTATGCAGTAAGCAACGTGGGGAGAGGCTGCAAAGGAAGCATGACAACTAACAAACATTATCAAAGGTAACAGAAATCGTGCAAGGAATTGGGGCGGACAGACTTGGGGGTTACATGGCATTTGTCTGTTTAAAAATTGTTACAAGTGTTGGTAACTATGTTCAGGGGTGTGTGTGTATTTTTTCTTTGGGCTTTGTGTTTTCTTTGTTGTTGGTTTTTGAAGCAAATCAGAAAAGTAGGTCTTGCTATCTTTTGTATTACCAGAGCCAGGGTGGGGTTTTTTTCCACCTACGTAACACAAAATAATTTAAAACTCTGTAGAGACTGAGTATTTCTTCATAGCTTGAGAACTTGAAGTAGAAGCTGCGTAATGGTAAGCCGTCCATGGGGATACATAGGTGGTCACAGCAGAGAATGGCAGGAATTTCAAAGGAAATTTTCCAATGACCCAAGGACAAGGGTGCCTGGACCCAACAAAGCCCTCGGGGCTGGTACAACATCTCCAGACCAGCTGCAGCACCTGCCTCATTTGTCTGGCTTCAGAAAGCAGCACCTGATTCTAGAGTTTAAACTCAGGAGGCAGAATAGCTTAAACCCATGGTCCAGGCTTAAGGCAGCTGGTGTCCACGGTCATATATGACCACATTCCTTCTGAGCTCTGTTCTGAGGGATATCAGAGATCCAGCTTCTCCTCCAATTCCTGACAGCATTTCCCCATGGGGTATATAATTTTCCACATATTCATATGGCACCTCAGTGTATTTTCTGGAGCTGATAGATCTTGATTTAGGCATTATTAATATAAAATAGTCACAGTCTTTTTATTTCCCAGACTGTTCTGCCAGTGTTAACTGTGTTTCTCCTCTTCTGTGTGGGAGTCCCTCATGTACCTTGATAGGTAACAACCTACTTGCAGAATTTTTTAATGATAATTTTTTTTAGTACCAGGAGTACCTGCTATTCAGATAGGTGTCTTTGGCAACTGCTGCCACTTTGTTTCCTACCAACATGTCCTTTCTTGTGGTTACTATAAGTTGCCTGGTTTTGAGGAGAACACCAGAACACATTTCCTTTTCCAACCATAATGACGCATTAACAGATGGCCCATTATGGCTGTATTGATGAGGAAGGAAGGAAGAGCATGTCCCTCAGAAAAGTGACTATATTATCCACACCAAGTATAACAGTGTCACTGAGGACATGAAAACTTATTCAAACCCTATTATTTAGTGCATCATCAGGCTAGCAACATCTTCACACCATGTTGAAGTCGTACCATGGAGCTTCTGTGCAGAAGCCATTGCTGTCTGTTGCCTCCAGGATTTTCAGCCCATCACCCACTTTCCCCCAATGCCCCGTGAGCTGTGCACAGACACTCTCTGAAAGCTAACTAAAAAATGTGCAACCATGACATGAGACGTAAAATAATATGTAACTATACACCCATAAATAAAATAAAATTAAAAAAAAAAAGAAAATAAGAAGAAAAAGATGACTGTAAAGACTTAAAAGTTATTCAGCAAAGCAGAGAGCACAGACCTGTGGGCAGGAACCAGTTTCAGCGCTGCGCTGGCAGTGGCGCCGCAGCTGCAAAATCCCAACTGAGTCCTAAATGTCTAATTTTATAAAGAGTCCGCCACCATTTGAAAGGTTCTGTATAGAGCCAAATGTCACAGATCTGAGCCACCAGAGCATCATTCTGTTTGGTATGACTTAATTTTGAGATTAATTTTTCTTGGTACCACAAATTATTCAAAATAGTGGTGATAACAGCCACCATTCCTGCTGGGAAAGTCCAACACAGGCCAGACTGCCACTGTTGATTTAAACCTTGAGTTTAGGTATCCGCCGTAGTAATCAAAGAAAAATCAGAAATAAGAAGACTCTGAAAATAATCTCTTTCTAGCAAGACTAGTTGCTACTCCTATAAATGAATAATTATAACCTTCCAGAATTACTTGTATGTTTTGTATTAAAGATGACAATAAACATGTTCATAACAATAACAAGGGCTTGTTTTAATAGACCGTTCCAGGCGTTAAACACATTAATGACCCATGAAATAACTGTTTCATCTGCAACGCATTAAACAATGTTGTTATAATATTGTATTAATTGAAAACCTACTGCATTCTCTCTAGATAGGAGATTATAGACTGGGTATTAAAACAGAGATTTACAAATAAATTTCTTTGTAAAGGAAAATTAAACACATAAATTAGAGGAATGCAGTCAGGTGAGTAGTGAATTAACTGTCTCACAAATTTTAAAGCAACTTTTCCAGCTTTCATTCTTGCAACCTTATGTTAATCTAATCATTTAAAATTAATTAGTAATTTGGGAATTTAAATTACTAAAAAAAAAAGTAGACCTTTAAGTAAAAGCCACCACTGTTCTGAAACATTAATATTTCTGTTGGATGCAGCCCTTAAGCTCAAATTTGTAACTCAGCTCTCTAAAACCACATCATTGAGCCATTTATTTGAGAAGTCTCTTCTTGAAATAAAAGCAATAGTCACCATCACGCCTTTGAGCACAATGCCACTCCTAAGTAGTAATGTAATTAAAGATGAGTGTATTCCACTATGAATTAGCCTTATCTGCATAGAATCCTGAATGCAGTGACAGCACTGTAACAATTATAAAATATAAACAGGCTCAAATCTTCATCAAATAGGAAACACATTTCCTCTAGCGGCATAAGTAATATAGGGAGCAATATATGTAAAATTATCAGTCTGTTTTTGTAACATCTGTACTTTTTTGAATAAAAGAAAAAAAAATCAGACTGAAAAGAGACAATTATTTTACTGTCTGTTTCTTAGATATCAGAAAGAGAATTTTGAAATTCATCAAAGCTAACCTTCTGTTATGTACAACAGGCTAAGCTGAAAAGAATGTTAACAAGTTCAATTTTCATTCAATCAGCACTACTGCTCTCTGAAATGTTTCATTGCAGGAAAGAAATAAAAATAATCTATATGGTAATTATGAGGATGAATCCCCCAGTAACTTTCAGCTACATGAAAGGTCAGTTCTATTCAAGATATTTTATCAGTCCCCTGCACATACTCCTGTCCTGTCATTTTAAATCTGAACAGCATTTTATTTTCCCATTTACAGCTACCTGCAGAATTAAGTACTTAAGCCAAATAAGAAAAAAAAAAAGAAAGAAAAAAAAAAGAAACGTTGAATGCTGGCAAAGGCTATAATAGCATGGAGATAAATCGTTCAGCTGCTCTCTCTCAAGCCTCTGGGGCTGCAGATTTTTCTTCTCCTGGTGCACTGTGGGTATTCAAAACTTGTTCAACATGATTTCATTTCATTTCAGGCACTGCCTGAGAAAACTAAATTACAGAATCAATCATACAGAAGGTCAGAGTGAGACTTCATTACAAGTATTGCATGCTTGCATGAATATCTTTCATTTATGACTGACCCAATATGTCACAATAGCTGTCTAGTAAAAATAATCCACTTTCTGAAATTGATGTACTACTGATGTCAATGCTACTCAGCAGGCTGGGCAGATTAGAGAGAGGTGTTAAAAAAAGGAACCCTCAGGAGCACAAGTTGTAGTTTTATAGAATTGACACAGTTTGCAGATTAAAATAATTTTTCTATGGGCAGCTCAACAGAAAAGAGCATTAATAAAAAATATTGGGGGTTGATTTTTAATGAGGATATCGCTGTTGATTTTCACTTATTTATATTCAAGTATTTGTGGGGATAATATTTGCATCATGTAAATCCATGTGTTCTTTGAAGTCAAATGTACATCAGCACTCCATTTTTCAGTGACTCATTTCTGAACATCAGGATTTTATTTGCATATTATTAAAATCTTAAAATTACTCTAACTGCCTCCATTTTCTCTCCTCTTTTTGCTGCTGTTGTCTGTTTTTAAACGGAGACACATGTTGTTAAGCAAGATGAATGTGTTGTGTTTGTTGCCAATAATAATGAAGTTAATCAGCATTTTGGCAAATTGTCACTCTTTCCATAGTATGTATATCTTAATAGTATGACTAATTGTTAACTCATCTATATGATCTTTTAATAATTGCTAGGGCACACTTATGCTGAGAATAAATATCTTTCTTGCACCGTGAATGATTTCTTTGACTATAATAATATACAAAGAACGTGTTAAAAAGAGAATTATTCCTTCTGGGTTTTTTTGTGGGGTTTGGGTTATTTTGTTTGGTGGGGGGTTTTTTTGGTCTTCCTGTGGGAAATATGTGAGATCCTTGCAGAAGTATTACGAGGTAGCTAGCCAACTCCATACCCTAAGGGAGACATAGGAAAACCTTGACATAACCTATTTTTAACCATGCCTCCGGCGATTCTGCATTCAAGTTTATAGGTGAACATGTCAGGTAGTACATAGAAAAAAGCCAAAGACACACAGTATTAATCATAATTCTGTCCAAGCCCATTTCATTTTTTCAACATTTGTGATTTAAAATCTCATGACATTTCTTCAAGGTGAAATTCTTCTACTGGACTTTTCAACAGAGTAGGACTACATTCATCCAAATTAAATATTGCTTACAGTAAAGCTCTCTAATGCTTCACAAGATAACCAATAAACTCAATGAAGTTCATATTAAAAGAATTTAAGTTTGTATTCAGCTAAAGAAGCTTTAGTGATTAGCAATACACTATTAATAAAGCCTTTAAATAAGACTATCCTAGTATCGCTGGATAAGAACATTGTTCTGTAAGTGTATACGAACATCGTAATTATTTTACAACCCCATCTTTAGTTCTTTCAGATATAGTAAATTCAATTGACCATGAAATGAAATTTCATAGTCAAAATGCCTCCTTTACATTTTTTTATTGCTGCAATAAAGTTTTTATAGCTCCAAGGCAAGGTAATTCATGAAATGTCTAATTTAAAGATGAATTCTAATATTATTAATAAATATTTACCAGTTTAATAAAGTGCACGTTTTTCACATAAAATATGATAGAATGTTTTCATTTTCTATTTTTGAAATACAGATTAACTGCTGGAAAATTTGAGTACTAGAGAGCTATGTGAGTTAGGGGAAACCTACGCAAGGACCCTCTGTTAATGTTTTTTGACTTCCTGAAATTACCCAGCATTTACGAGCAGACAAGAACAAGGCTACTGACTAAAAATACAATGGCAGGGGCCGCTCCATCTCACGGTATAAAACAAATCAAGCAGCTGTGAGGAAGAGTGACACACGAACCTCCCTGTGTGGCTCCTCCGTATCAAATCACACTATTCCTCAGCAATTCTCTGCAGCAAAACTACACACAAGTTCCCAGCCCACAGCTCTGAGCTGGCAATCACCCTAGAAAATACCACTGGACTACTGGGATAAGAAGGCACGAGCTTCTTTAGATCTTCTCTTTGGCCTATACGGGAAGAAATTCTTACGACCAAAGTCAGTGTAAATGATGCCATTAATTTCTACATTGCACAGTCCAGAAAAAAAAAGGAAAAGATGTAAAGCCTCTCCTCCAGAGCAAGAAGAGGTGAGAGAAGAGGTATCTAACCAGGATGCCTCTTCTGGCTGGCACTGCTAGGGTGGCAGCACTGACTCATCAAAGAATCACGTTTTGTGAATGGATGCAAAATTAAAAGACAAAACTGGGCCAGGTTACAAACTGCTTGATAACATTGAGGGGATTGTCACACACGTAACACAACACTGATCCAGCCTATATATACATGCTCCATTAGTTTTGGGGCACAACATTCCTGGCTCTCACGTTTTTTTTTTTAACTCTGATCTTCCTTTAATAGTCACCCAACATGTCCAGTGCATACAAAATGCCAAAATGGGATCTGAAAAGAAGTACCATATCCTCCAAGGCCTCATTTTAGGCAGTGTCTGCTTTGTATCTATGGAATTACTGAATTCTGTACCTCCTAAGCAGTGAGCAGTTTGCGCTTAATTCTGTGTAAGTGCTAGCTACTCTTCGTGACCTCCAAGGTATATTAAAATTTGTAACAAAGCCAGTAGCCTGCAGAATTCATATTTGCTGCATGTTGATTTGTAAATCTTTAATTAATTTTCACTTGCCAGAATAATAAAAAAGAAATAAAGATTTATATGAAATCATAACATGACAACACGATGACCTTTACCACTGTCCTGCAGTAAATCTCCATTTTCACTACACCAAGTTTAGCAAAAGCTCCAATATAAAACAGCTAATCAGAAAAAAATACAGTCAGCGTAAAAAATCTGTTCAAGCCAAACATTCACTCTGTCTTCAATATGCAATACAGAAACTAACTCTAATTGTAACCACCGAGTTTAAAATGCTAAGTATGATAAACTGACTCACAGCTGCGTCTCATCACTGCGAGTATGAACATTACTGCACAAAGCTTCGAGAAACCCAAGCAGGGAGATCCCCCAAAGCTGAAAGGGAAACACAACATGAAAGTGGAAACTGCACTGTATAGCCTCCCACTGAGATCACAGCCACACAGTGTGTATGGATTCTGGAGAAGACTCCATAAGGCCTTGGCTTTGATTGTTCTAATTAACAGGAATGATCACTGGAATTAGCCTAACAGTCTCCAGCACTCAGCCCTTCCCCACATCCTGATCAACCCTCCCCTTTCCAGAGGGCTCAGAAACAGCTCAGCTGGCCCCAGCCTCTACGGTCAACAACAGCACTGGACAGAACAAAGTTTTCTGGTTGCCCCATATTTCTGAGTATTGTCAGGGTAATACATCCCTATCACTTCTATTATGTGTTTAATTTTTTTTTTTTTAGTATAAATTACCACTTATAAAGATTTAGCCCATAGAATATACAGAATATAGGGAAATACGTGGGTTTTTTTACTGCTGGCATACTGTGTCTGGCTCTTTTCTGAGCTACTCTCAACCCTGCACTTCCAAAATACCCTGATGGCTTTCAGATGTGGGTCCAAGACGTGAAATACAGACAAGCAATTCCTTCTCATTGCTGTCGTTCTCCCTCGCCAACACAATGGTCTGTCAACTCTTGGTGCCAGTGTCAACTGTGCAACACGTTTTTGAACGTCAGCAGCACTTGGGATGCAGATGCTGCCAATGGACATGGGCTTCCAAGTCCAATCCCAAAATTAAAAATCTTTGTTTATAAAGCCTGTCTGCTTCTTCACAAGAGATCTGTTCACAGACCGTATAGCATTGCACTCTACATTAACAGCCATGTTTATCTTCCTGAATCCACCAATATCAAACCCTTCACCATTTGCCAACTGCCTTAGGGAACTGAATAGTAGCAGATCATTGTTTGCTGTGTAACACTGACAACACGTGTCATCATTCATACAGAACACATCTGCACACAATACAGAACATTAGCAAATGCTTAGTCAGGCTACAATACCAAGAAATCACACAGATCTTGCGAGAGGTCAATTAAAACTAGAGATGACACAAATCTACGTTACTCTGCTTTGACAGACAGTATTAGGCAACAGAAGCACACACAGAACCGGACCTACCATATGCAATCCATTGCTGTGGATGACACCGTCTTGCTCCACGAGATTTCGGGATATTGTAATAGAGGGAAGATCCAAGCTCTGGGGGGGGAACTGAGGTGTAAATTCATGTCCTTGTACAGGCAGCTGGTCACCGAGGCCCTGAAAGGGCAGCAGTATTTCTGCCATCCCCAGTGCAGGGTCTGACTCGGGCGGGGGGGTAATGGGTGGGATTTCGAACTCTTCATCCCCAAGGCTTGGCGTATGGAACGTCTGCTAGAAAAGGACAGGACAAGGCAAACCACGTTAGGGCACACCGCTCTCGGCAACAACCTCCGGACCCGCGGTCCAAACCCTGTTTTGTTCTCAGATGCAAACTCTATACGCCACAAAATTTTTGTGTATGCTGAAGGGGTTTGTGGATCATTCTGATTAAAGATTTAAGTCTCATTATCATATGGCTTTAATGGAGTATCAGTATTAACATTTTTAATGTGTACTTAATTAGCAACATCTGTCTGTTGTTAGTCTGAATATCAGCTACATTGGATTTGGCTGTATAACAAATTGCCGGTTTATTGATATGTTCGTAAAATAGCACAAACAGCTTACATTACTCTCATGCTTCATAAAATACTGACAATTTTGTAATGCGCAGATACACACACACACACACCCATTAATTCAGCACTGACCATTTCACATCTTTTGTTTCCTTTTTATCCACTAATAACATGAAATATAATAATTCTCGTCTTCATTTCTTTTCATTTCCATCCCAAAAGTACAATGCACCCTTTTAAACAAGGCTTGTAATTTGGAGGAGAGACACGTATGAACGAGTGAGGGTGATTACAGCAGCTTCCAGTGCTTTCTGAAGCAAGCCAGCTTTGTTTGAACAGTAGGTTTGTTATGAACTAAACACCTGTTAAGATGCCTTGAGCAAAACATTTACTGCCAGTTATCTTCAGGGTTTGTGCGTGTTTGTACGTGTGCATGTGTCTGTCAAAGATAATCTTTATTCAAGTAGAGTCTGTATCTGGCTTCAACATTGCTGACTTTTCTTTGGGAAACAAATGAGCTATGCTTATTCAAATTTCTTGCGAGTTAAATGAACTTTCATATATTATTTCAGGTCCACTGCTACTTAATAATAGAAATTCAGTGCTTGAAATTAGGCCATTTTAAAGGTACCCAAATCAGAACTGGCTTGATCAAATTGGGCAGTTGGCAATCCTAAAATAGGCACTCTTGTCTTGTTCTGGACATGCAAGGCTGCTCTGAGATTTATTTGCGTTAGTTCAGGATTCGAGTTGGGGGCTGGGGGGGGGTGTAGTGTTTTATGTATTATTTACATTGTTTGAAAGAGTGACTTAATGCCAGTTAATTTAAAAATGATAAGTTCAGTGAAAGATCTCATTAACTGCTGCAAATTGTCATCCTTCAAACTGCTAATGATGATATAAATTAATAACCGCTTGAGAGAAGATGGAAACTGAAACACAAGAAAAACCTTTGCTTGCGTATAGAACCTGTCAGCTGTCATTATTGGTCTCACACCAGAAATGATGAGGTCCCAGATTGCTGCAGTCTGCAGCCCCCTCAGAGTCTGCCGAGACCCTCCCCATCTCGCTCCAACTGCAAGACTGTAACTTAATTCCGGACAGGATAGCTGGGCCTGGTTTAGGGAGATGTTTGACTTCCCCGCTGCTATATTACAAAAGGTGTGAATTTTTCTTCCTGTGGACCCCGTAGTTCACAAACACAAAGGATGGATTGGCCAGGAGAAGTGGTTGGCTAATGAACGTAACCCTATGGCTGCATTTGCAGTTATTTTGGCACTAATGTGGTCTAGTAACAGATGCAACTGTAATTTGTGACTCATTTGCTACCCCATTACTGCTTAATGAAATCTAACATATCACATTAACAATACGGATAAACACTCATTCTTGATATGTGGCATTTGGCTGTTTTCATTACCACTGTAATTAACACTTGAAATATTATTTCAATAAATATTTAAGGTGCTTTAAAATGGGTCGTAGTAATCATGACATAGAGACAGAAAACATAAAGCAAACGTGTGGTTTCAAAGCCTGAACGTGCTCTAGGATTACACTCTTAAGGCATTATTTACTGGAATAAAATGGGCTTCTAGCTTAGCAGGGCTCAGGCCCAAAATCATAGCGAGAAAGCTGCATTCATGTTAATGTAAAACCACCGTAATTAAATACATTGTAATGCAGTAATTGTAAAGTTAGGTTCAGGCTTTAATGTGAACGCTAACACTTAATCATATTGTTATTCCTTGCTCAAGCAAAAGGGTTCACTGAAATCAGTATTATTATAGTACATTTGAACCTCTCTTTACTTGACATATTCATGAGATAGTAGTAATTATACAAACTGGATCTTTTTTTCCCCATCTAACAGAAAAACTCTAGGACAGCTGTATAAATATATAACACAGCTAGATAATAATACAATATTTTACTTAGAAAAGCAGCATTCGTCTTCATACTTATAGCTTGCTACAAAAGGGAGAGTAAACTGATGAAAACCTTAATTTTTTTTAAAATGTGAATTTAATTCTCACAATATAACTTATCCAAACATGTATATATCTTTTTGTAAAAACATATAAGGGACCTAAGACTGAAGATAAAATAGATGTAATCTAAGAAGAAAGCAAGCCCCAGAGTGAAGTAGTCTAAAATCCAAATCACTGGGCTATTCAGTCTGTAAAAAGAGCCTGAATACTATGCAATTTGGGATTGCAGAAAGGTGCCATTATGACCAAAATATGGTCTAACATTTGTGGGGTTTATCTTAACAATCACATTTTTCGAAGTTATAAATATTTGAAAAGTTAATATCTTACACTTTTTTTTAAAAAAAATGTGTGCATGTTTAAATGCCATCTGTACTGAAATGTTCAAAACATTTGTTCCTTTTGATAAAAATGCAAATCTGGAGAACTGTTGTATCAACATATAACAGCCAATGTCTGACACGGTGAATTATCACAGCTGGAATTAAATTGTCTCTGAACAGCTGCTGGCAGCAGAGCTTTCATCAATGTTTGATTCAAATGTAGGAAAGAAATTCTACAGAAAGAAACATCATGTTGTCATTACAGATGGGGTTTGTGTTCATTATCACAAATAACACTGGAGCTAGTGCCAAACAATATTCCCTTATCTAAGCAGTCTTGCTGGGTAAAAAGAGATGGTGACCATTGTATAAATGATTTATAAAATGCGACTCTTAATTCTAACCTTCATATTTATTGTTACACCTTTCTGCCTATTTTCTGAGATCGCTTTTTTAAAAGTGCACAAGAACATCTGCGACTGCATCACCACTTACGACACGGACAATCAAGGCTGCCCAGTTTTCTAACCTTTCCTCACGTTGGGAAGATCATTTATGGTGCACACCCTATACAAATCATCAGGCTAGGCGGGTGCCTCTCACACTTTCCATCCTTCCCTTTGGAATAAAGGTTTTTAGCGCTGTGGGGCTTTGGCAATGAGCAATAGGTGTTTGTGCCTGGAGCTGGGGGTCAGTATTAGCATGCCGACAGTCTCTTAACTGGCTGTATGGCAGGGCCACTGTAACAAAGACACAGCGACGGTGGCTGCCATACCTTCCTCCTATTTCCATTCTCAAAGGCAGGGATCCTCCGCAACCCAGCCAGCCTCCACCAGCTTGGCCATAGCTTTGTTCTTGATCCTGGTCATAAGTTTCCTTCATGCAACACATACACCTCAGGCAACAAAGCTGGTTTTGGTTTTCTAGCTTACATGAGTATTAAGAACCCAAATTAAAACATTTGTCTCTACAACAGAAATTAGCGTATTAGCTAGTAACAACTATTACTAAGCTTGCTTTCAAAATGTACACCTACTGTGCTTTTTATTTGTTTTCTTCTGTTTATAATTTTTTTTTCATACATAAAGCAGATTTGTTTCTATTGACATGCTATGTAAGTAACAGCCTTATGGACAGCTAAATTGACTAGTAATGGAGAGCTGTCAGGTTATTTTCTTTCTCATTAAAGTCTTTATTTTGTGCTCCATAAAACACACAGAAATTCAGCACTTCACTCTTCATCCATTCAAAGTCTGTTAAATTATCACAGCAAACAGCAGAACATGAGCATAGATAAAAAGGAAAAACATCTACCTCATTTGCAGCAAGAAATGCATTATTTGCCTCTGCCATGTTCATGTAGTTGTTACTGTTTCCAAACTGAAAGAAAAATAAATATTTGGATTTTAATGTATGCCACAACAAACTTTTCTTTACCCCCTCACTGGCAGAAGAAGTTGAAAAAACCCTAACAAAAACAAAACAACAAACAGATAAAATGTAACTTTGCAGATGTCCTTTGAAGTCAGAACTAGACTGGAGTCAACATTATTATTATTATTATTATTATTACTGTTACACACTCTGCACCCCCAGGTCTGTACATAGAAGACAGCCAAGCATATCTCTTCAACTTTCATTGTCCACGTAGCAAAGCCACCCCACAGACCTAGAGGTGACTTTGGAAATTAAGTATCCATTAGAAAGAGAATATTCTCCCCAAAAGAAATTTTGACTCTACTACATCTTTCCTGGCACACATTACAATATTTTTGCAGATGATCCTGATCCAGAGGATTGCTGCAGCTAGAAGTAGCTGGCGTATTACTATTCCAAGTAGACCTGGTTTTAAAGAGATGAAGGTCAATAAGGGGAAGAATGAGAATCTGCAGCGTTGTTCTTAAAATCCCATTCTCTCCACAAAATTAAAAAGCCAAGCAATCCCCCTTTGGCTATCTTTCATTCCAGCTGAGCTCCCACACCCCCAGTGGATACCAACACCAGAAGACTTTGCAAATCAGAGAAACTATCACACTGAGACCTTGAGATCTACCTGGGGTGGAGTGGGCTGAGCGCCCACCTGCTCCCACCGAGGTGCATCTCCCCTCATGCAGAAGCGATCTGAAATGATCCTCTCAGATGCCAAAGAGTCACTTCCTCCACATTCTCAACTCTGAACATTCGTTGAAGAAGGTAAGTACTTTTGTTTTTACAGACTGAGCGTAGAATTGAAAGATTATCAGCATTTGGTTAATTGGTTCATTAGTGAGCCTTATTCCTTCAAACGACACTTCCAAAAAGCAGGTAGGCTGGTAACTCTTTCTGCGGGTGATCCCTGCGCAGGCAGGAACCTAGAGTCTTTGCTTCAAGGAACAGACAGCACGCCTGTTACGCCGCTACCGCTAGAACACTAAATCACAAGCCTTCACATTTTCCCATCTCCATTATCAGGCACAGTGCACACTGCAACGTAAAAGTAGAAAATGAGAGAAATGTCCCTGTGCTGTCCCTGCAATACCCTGCCACGTCATTGCTGTTAAAGCCACATTCTTCCCTTAACTCCCATTTTCAAGTTCTGTACGGCAAATTTTTTTCAGGAAGGCTTTGTTTTATCTTGGCGGACCTGCCCCCCAGCCAAACCACCAGTGTAAGCTCTGCAACAAGTGCATGAGGTTGGGCAACCACGCACTTGCACAGACTCTTCTTCCCAAGCAGGAAACGCCGTTGAGCTTTCCGAGCGGCTGACCCTGTCCTGAAAGGAAAACCACTTTGCTCCATCTCAACCCACCGCTGCAGTACTTGGTGCAAGACTGTTTGTAGTGGGGAAGTGTTTCAGACCTTGACTCTCCCCAGTTCCTCCAGCATCCTAGAGCAGTGGAGGGACCAGAGTGATCCTTTCAAGAAAGGCTCTTTCCCTGAAAACTCCAAAATCCGTTTCTGAAAACAAGACCAAAAATGAAAAGGAGGAAAAACAGAAAAGAAAAGAAAAAGAGGAAACGATAGTGATAGAGGGTGCAAGAAGGAAGACAGACACAAAGAACTGAGTCTCATGTACCTGATGAATTGTCTGATTGACGAAAGAGGACATCAACAAAATCAGAAAACAATCACGTGGAAGAAGGAATATGAGATGAGATCCCTTGTTCTGAAGTATGAAATTCCATTTGTGTACTTAACATGCTGAATCTTTCAACCTATATCACATGTTAAGCAACAGAGGTCTAAACACAATATGTAGGCTGCCTCATAGCTATTAAAACTCTGTTATCCCCAGCTATGCAGATACTCAAGCAATGTCATCCATTTTTTAAAAGCCCAGATGTCACCCATTTTTGGAGATTAAAAAAATCAAATAAAATTGCACATTCAAATTACTGTTTTGGCACATAAGGATATGTGTGTGCAGATTTGTTGCACAAAGACATGGTACTTCAGCGCAACAGTGAGATCGACAGGATAGATTTTTTTCATCTCAGTTAGTGGCAAACTAAGAAGGATTTATATTAAAAACTCAAACAGCTCCAATAAAGCTGTTCTTTCTACTGTAAAAAAAAAAAATTAAAAAAAAATCAAGTTTTCAAATTATACCTAAGTGCAAAGGTACAATAGGCAAGTATAGCTCCAGCACTGGATAAATAAGTGGGAACAAACCCCATCCTGTTTTAATGAGCTTAGCATCCTAGGGGCTCCAGTGCCTCAAAATGGAAATGTAGCTGATTTTTACCCTGAGGAGTAAAACTCTACATTGTTTTGATATACGCGTATTCCTCATGCCACAGCTACTGCTGTTCCAGTTGTCAAGTAGTTCTCTTCCTTTTTGGTTTATTTAAGTAAAATAATAAGGTAAGTGACAACATAATTTTCCATTTTATTAGGACTGTGGAAGGAAATGATGTAACAAGGAATGTCAAAGCTAAAGGTTACAAGTAGATATCATTATATATGTTCTGTTCTTGGGCTATCGCATTTAAGACCCTACCTATCACGTATGACTCGGGCACTGAGGTCAGAACCCAACATATTTAGGCTTCTGTTGGAATGGATGGTAACTAAAAAATTATTTAAATTTATTTTTTTGTCTTCGAGTTAGAAATCCATTGAAGGCACACAACAATTATCAGTGAGTACTTCTAAGATTAAACTTCCTTATTATCTAATGGTACCTATAACAACAAAAGAAAATAAAATGGTTATTATCTTAAGGACCTAAACAATTCAAAAAAACAAATTAAGCTTAGAGTGAAATAAGAACTGGGTTAGAAATCCTCTTCTGAACAGTTAGTCTGCGAATGTAATTACTGAAGAAACTACAGCTAATCAGCTGTGAATTGTATCCATTAATTAGTATTTGCCCTGGAGAAATGAGAAAAATCAGTAACAATGTTAACACTGCAATGCACTGATGAGTACTGAAACACAGGGCCCTCAGCATTTAGTCAAGCAGGTGGCTCCAACGGTCCAAGTAATTTAAAAAGCTCTCACCTGAAGTGCAGAGCTGGAATTACAAAGCACTTCTTGCATATCTTTGTATCTATATAAGGCTATAATTAATGGCTTTTAATTTAGAAACACTTTGTGATCAGCTGGGAACAGTTATAAATCATTCTAAATAGAACAAGGGGTTCTTGTCTATTTTAGTAAAATAATTTGGGAAAGATGTTATTTGTGAAATTATTCTTGTTGCAGTCAACAGTTTCTCCATTTATTTTCTAAAAGATCCCTTGCTCAGACCCCTCACAACCATCTCAGAGAATTGCTCTAGTTGACAGCAGGCATTCAAAAAGAAAGGCGACATCCAGCAATTTGGTCTGCCCAGGTATACTCCTGTGCGGTCCCACCTGCTGGGTTTCCCTGGGACAGAGAGCAGCACCTAGGCCAGTTATTTTTGTAGTTTGTGGTCGTGTTGGGATGCTTTGCAAATGACCTAGCCATAGCAATTAACAAGGTTTTGCATAAACTTTTGCATCTAATGATCTCAGAGCGCCCTTGCTCCATACCTATGAAAGAATAAAATCTTTTCACTGGCCACACATACAAACAAACTTTTTGCTTTACAAACTACTACTACTACTCGCTTCCTTTGATTTCAGGATATCAAACGCCATCTTCGGTTTTGATAAATATATTAAGCATAAGTACCATAACCTACTGCCACAGCAAACCCATGGAAACTGCAGGCATACACCGATTTCACTAAATGGACTGCAGGCAAACACAACCTCTTCCGAACTTGTTAAGAACCACAGTTTCGATTTTTCATGCAAATCAGTGCATTAAAATTAGGACAGTTCAGCCCCCTACTCTTTTATATTACAAGGGCACTTGAATCTTGGCCCTGCTGAAATCCATTGGAATCAACACGGAGACTGTAACAAGAGGCCAGATGCTTGATTACTAATACTTCATATCAAGAGCAGCAAGAAAATCGATTCTTTCTTAAATAGCTTGTTGAAGCTCTTCTCTTCGCTTTGACTACCAAACCTGAAGCCCAACGCCTAGTCTTGTTCATCTTTTCTAGGAAGGGTGTGTATTTGCAATGCTAAGGGAAAATTCACGCCCTCTACTCCTTCCCAACACATGCCCTAGTGAAGACCAAACCAACTCCTGCCCAGGACCAGGGATACAAAAGCTGTATTGCTGCCCCACTGCTACAAACGGCACGTTTTCAAAGCCCACACCTCCTAGGCCAGACTTTACGATACCTGTTTGCAAATCAAGGGATCAGCCACTCTGAGTGTAGCACCGCACGATGCTGCTTGGGTTTTCAGGCTCCCCTTCGCACTCACCAGAGCTTAAAAAACGGTTGGTCATGAAAGCTCAGCCTACTGAACAGTAGTTTTAAGAAAGAAGTCTGATAGGATGAACATCACAGAAAACCTGAGCAGTCTGGGATAAAAAAAATAATCAGTGATTAAATGCCCACAGAGTCTGAGTTCTTACTGGAAAAAAAACCAACCAAACAAAAAAAAAATCTTCAGAAAATCTCAAAATGTTAAATAGTGGCTCCTGTCTGGGCTCTACTTTTGCAACTGTGATGAGTCAAAAGGCACAGCAAGAAATAAAACGAGCAAAAGAGTTTACACCACAAAACCATAACATTAAAAAAAAAACCAAAAAACCAACCATAGAAAATAACGCAAATGGCTGGTTTTGAAGGTGTTACGGACACAGAGAATACCATTTTGAACCTATAAAAGTTAATGGGAATGTTGCTACTGATTTTAATGGAGAAATTATTTCACTTACAATATTCAGTCATTCGTATTTATTGCAACTGTCTACATTTCAGTCTTTAAATCCACTCAATCATGGTGCAACTCTTAACTTGAAAAACATTAGAACCCACAGCCATTATTAATTTCCTAAAAAGAGCAAATACAAAAATACTTAAGTATTTTAAAACCAGAGATAGAGGAACCCAGACTTTTATCTGAGCATCTCAATGGAACAAAACTGAAATTTTAAAATATTAGTATTCTTATGCTCAACAGTAAAACTAGATTCCTCAGGCAAATACATTAGATGTTCTAAATAATTCTTTTTATAATATTTCTGCTTAATTTAACAGTGCAACCACAAGGAATAAGAAACTATTGGAAGGGTATTAGGGAATACCACCAAAACCATGGAATGTGAATAAATGTCCCAACTGAAAAAGTCAAACAAAATAGGAAAAGGAATGAAACACATTTTATCATCTTCTCATAACTAATCCAGAGACTTACATTTTGCTTAACAGGAATGACTAATTCTGTACTCAAAGACTACGTATCATAAATCTGAGAAAGAATAAAAAAAATAAGTTATTACACAATCCACATATCCCTTTTTTAAAGAAAGACATATCCCAACCCTTACTGCAAACCAGAATCAAGGTTTAGTTATCACAACACTAACAGACCTTTCATAATTATTGGTTACTGTTTAGTCAAAATAGGCATTTAAAGTTTCTCTCGGGATAGAATCTCCAGACAAAAACCTCACTGACTTGATGCTGAGCTCCTACCCACAGAACCAGCTCTGTCAGCACTACATATCCACTCGCATACGTATTTTAGATAGTTACACATCCAAATTATATCACTTCTGATGCCAATTTATTGCTTATGGAAAATGGCAGCCTCAACTGATCACATTTCCAGTATTCCTGCAGTAAAATTAGAAACCATATTTTTAAAAAGATGGCCATTAATAAAATCATTATTTTATAGTGTGAGCTTGCTCATATTTTTTTTTTAAATGTAGAATAATATCTACTTGCACAAATATATATTATGGCAAGGATCTCATTTCTATCTTCATATTTGGCAAATTAATTCCTCTGAGGTTACACTATCCTTATGAGTAAAAAGAAAGATAACGATCCCAAAAGATGTAATTACAGACCAAAACTAAATTACTTTGCAGGTCTAACTACTGTATCTTAATAATTTCACTGGAGAACATCTTCACTGCATTTGGGCAGATTTGATTTTGCTGCCTGACCAATAATTACAGCTCTGGCAAATACAATGTCTGATAAGGACATCAATTAAGAATGAGCATTGTGTTATTTTTTTTTTTTAAAAAAAATCATCGTGTTCACAGCCTGCCTGATTGAATGAAATGCCAAATTAAATTAATGGAGATTGCTAAGTCTAGCTGGCTGGTGGGGAACCATGCAGAAAGTGGGACAGCACAGACAATAAACTGTCTGTAATTAAAAGATGAGAGCTGGACTAATGCTACTTCAGCCTGATTACTCCAAACAAAACAATATACACTAAAATTACTGTGGCAACAGAAGTAGATGGAGTGGGAGGAGGGTTGGGAGAGGGGTGGGTGGTGTTTTTTTTTCTTTTTTAAATAATATCAACTATCACCATCTATGAAGAGCAGTGTCCTCACCAGATGTATTAAGTTAAATATTAATTTTTTTAACATCAGGAAATGTAATTTATTTTCTCAATGAACATAAAAATAACAGGCAAGAATTCTACCGTCATTTCTGTTCTAGATGGATATCCAGCTAATCTCTGTAGCGGCTTTACTCTTAAGCGTGATGTGTTCATAGCAGGAGCAGAGCATTCTTTTCTGGAAAAGAAAGTCCTTCATGACAGTTTCAATCCTTCAGAAGCAGTAGGTGGTATTCATATTGTTTTATAAAATACAAGTATTCTGTTTTATTTTTACCACTAGAAACAACGAGGCAGATTTTAGCAGCTAGCTCACTGATACAATACCACTTAAGTTGTTAGGGATTTGTACCATCCTAAGTGAATGAAGCATATTTTAGAACTTCGTAAATAAAGAAGTAATTTTATCTCAGAGCGCACACAAAATGGTACCTTCGATTTTGACGCTACGTAGCCACCCACTGAAATTGTCTGTATTCCTCTGGCAGCCCGCTAACATGTTGAAAGAAGGAGCAGGCACTGCCAAATGCAAGAAGTATTATTTACCGTAGACAACAGGCAGCTGCTGGAGGTTAAGGACTGAGCCGCTGAGTGTGACGGAGATGGAGTTGGGCCATTTGGGGCAGCCTCTGACCAAACGTCAGTTCAGCAAATAAGGTATCGCAGTTACATCAAACCACTACACGCGTGCACACCAGGGTATGGATACAGGCACAGAGAAAATGCTTTTGTCAGCAAAAGGTAAAATTTTTGAAGAATTTCATGAAGTACTGGACCACTAGGCAACATGTATTATATACATCAAGTTTATACTTGAACCTTCCCACTCATGTTCTTACAGCAAATTTATAATGATTATTATAGTATAGTGCAATAGGAATCAGCCTTTTGAGACATATTACAGTATTATTCTTATTTTCAGCAGATACCACCTGGAAGCAGGTTTACTTCCTGCTAGGTTCTGCCTACAAATTTTACAGGAAAGATCTTCACAGATGTGTGAAAAACTGCCTGGGCAGTGTTAGCCTTGGTGACTTTGGCCACCAGAACTTACTACACAATTACTTCTCCCTGCTTCTTCCACATCAGGATTCTCTAACACATCGTAACAGGATCCTGCAATAACCAGGAGGAAAATACAGACCCCACTGAAAACAAAAGGAGTTTCTATAGGGGATTCCACATCAGAAAGCTTAATTAGCTTAAGAACACATTGCTGATGAGCAACAAGCCAACAACAGACAGGAGCACAACGTGTAAAAACAAATGTAGCAAAGTACCCGATTTTGCAGTCACATCCCCAAAGCTGAATTTTAGGCAAATGAATAATCTCATTAGAGGTTCATTAATTATTGAATCTGTACATAAATATCTGTACAGTCATACATCTGACAGCCTTTTGATATTTAAAAACTTAAAATCCTTTAATTCAGGGGACCATTTAGGTTCCAATTTTTGAGTCTTCAGCATCTGCCACACTAATTGTTATGTATATGTTCATACACGTGTCTATCTATGCGTTGTATATACATATATACACATTCTCTACTTTTTGCTTAGAGCCAAAAAAATCTCAGTGGGACAAAATATTTGAGCAAGATGCTAAAGAAAAATTAATTCATATATCCTCAAACCTCCACCAGACACACTGTTTGCAGACAGTACAGATTTAAAAGTTTTAGGAAAGCAATTAGAATGAAAACATTTGCAGTTACTTCAAAAGCTTTCAGCCAGCAAATAAAAACTTTGACAATAACAATAAAAAGCACTGATTTAATCTCTCCGATTCCAGCCAAACTCTTTAATATGAACTCCTTCAGTGAATTGCACGGCCAAAACCAGTAACTGAATGATACTTTGCAAAGTGTGATACCGCACAAGCATTAGGAACAGAAATGAAAGGAATATTTAATGGTCTCACGTTAGACATTTTCAGATCTCTTAAGAAGGATACAGCCTATAAAAGTTTTTATATGCAAGAACTTTATAAGAATATGCACAGCATTGTTATTCTGTTGACTATGGTCAAGGCAATTCAATATATACCAGTTTTTTAATGCTACTTGCTCCACATTTAAATGCATAAATAGTAAAAGATGGTCCAAAGTGCAGTCCTGGTCCTAATATTTATACAAAATTAAGGTGCTCTATAATTAGTCTGAATCTTGACAGTTCTGTCCAAGACAAACCTACCAAATACTTTACTGTCACATGTTCAAAGAGTCTCAATTTACCATTTTGGCTCTTTGTAGACAAGAATGGGTTTTCCATTCTGCCCACACTGCCCTCAAAGGCAGTAAAATGGAGAATCAAACGTGGATTCTGGGCATACCTCTGCACACACCTCCATACACCAAGACTACTTTTCCTCTGTACAAGGTTAATACAAATATCAAACTCAGACCAAGCCACTAAGTTTTACATAAAAAAGATTCTACAAGATCTACAGATGTTACTTCAAGGAGTTCTGAGTATCACTGCACCCTGTTGTTGCCTGAAACTTAAAATACAGGAAGAGTCTCAGTGTTAAGATAAACCCATTCAGTAGCAAAGCCAAGGAGAGGCCAGTGTGGTTTAAGCATTTGTTTAAAAATATATGAATATTTAAAGAACATGTTTTCTTTCTTTGCTTTCTAACCCAGAGACGTTTGTGGTGATGAACCACAAAATGATTTTTTGCGATCGCTCTCATGAGCCCATACTTGTTGCTGGAATAAACCAGATTAGACATGTCACGGAAGGAATATACTGCTAAAATGCAGAAAGAACTTATATGGCTAAGTCTCTTATTTGTATATATTTTTCTAGATCTTTGCAGCAATTTGAATTCCATATGAGAAAGGTCTTCTCAAATACGCAGTTCACGGCATCCGTTCAATGTACGTATTTTATGAGTTATATTTCTCTAAACAGCTCAAATTACACATAGGATCTTATTTCTGATGACATCAGAGGACAGATGGTGATTAAATGATGCTTTTTTCCACAACTGCTCTAACGAACTGAAGAAAGGGTAAAGCACAATTGCTCCCTTTCTGTGGCCCTGTAAGAGGGTGGAAATGTCTCTATTCTCAGTGACATTTTCCAAATGGAAGAAGGACAACAGCCTCTCAGAATGGCCTCAACACGTGGTACTGCAAGATAACTTGCAAGGAAGACCCAAAGCAAACCTGTGGACCTGATTCTGGGGCCGCCCCTCCAATCTACCTTCCCATGCCCCTCCAGGTTGCAACAGGCACGCCGATGCCAGCTCCTGGTGCCATGACTGGAGGCCGCTGGCCCATGCCCTGCTCGGTGACCAGAGCCCTCCAGCACACATGGGACCTGAAAGCCAGCAAGGTCCCACAAGAGAGCAGCCCCGTGCCACCTCCTGCCATAACACACCAAGGTGACTGTTAAGGGTCCTTCTTCAGCGCCCCCTCAGCAGGGGAAGACAACCCTATACCTCTATCCGAGTATCCTTTTAGCCCCAACCATTTATTTTTACCTGCTAAAAGCTTTTTTTTGTTTTTATATAGCTTTTTTAGAGGGAAATGCATAAATACAGAACTGGTTTTGCCACATGAACACTTCTGTTTCACGTTCCTCTCCGAGGCATTAAGTTCATACAACCAAGGTGTTAATAATTTCTAAACCCCCCCCCTTTATTTTATATAAACTGTCTAAGCATTGGATCCAAGCATTTCTTAACATAATGAGAGCGTTTTATTCTTAGAATCCCAAGAAATAGTTTTATATCACTATACTCAAGATTACTGTAACATTTTCTCACACGAATTTAAAGTGATGTGATTATACTGCAATTGGGCTGTAAGTAGCTTTTCTTAGAATCTTATATCAAATTTCACTCACTCCAGTGAAAATTGTAAATTCCATTCTAGACTGTGATTCAGCTCTACTACACTAGCAAATTATATCAAGTTTTAAATATAAAATTGATAGAGAAAGGGTGAAGCAGATGTAGACATTTTATAATAATCATAATGGAGGATCAGTCAAGACACTTTCAAGCTAAAATCAGTATGTGCATAAAATCTTAAATATCCCAACTCTCAGTCAGGTTGATAGCGTGGGTGCCTGTGATTTTTTCTGAAATTAAATACTTTCCACTTTCGAAATACTAATCATAATCCAATAGAAAAATAGCATTTCTTTAAAGTCTGTATTAACTCTACTTCACTACATGCCAGGCCGTACGAAGCAAGCGGTCTACTGCAAAGCCAGCCCATAGGATGTGACTCCGCTCCCGTTACACACATATCCATCAGAAACAGAGGAAAGCCACCCAGCAGGACACCGACTCCAGCACCAGGCTCCGTGACGGCTACCCTCGACCAAAGCTCTAAGCCGCAGCGTGCAGTAAGCAATGCCCTTCCATGTGGGAAGCACTGGTGAGGCTCATTCATACACTCTCCTTGCAAAAGCAGGAGTTCTGTGAGAAAATGACTGACAGGCACGAGAATTGGGAATTTTCCTCAGGTGAAAATGTTCTCCAATTTGGAAAAATTGTGCGTGTCAATATAATACAGATTATAGACGCGTTTTGGAAACAGACACGTAATGTGTTGTTTCCTGCTGTCTCTTTATCTTCCATCGACCTTAAACCTGGAGGATTTCTCCACTATTTTTAGTTGGGCCTGGATTACAAATCCCACAGCTGGGAGGCCTCTGGAGAGTCTTCAGCAACAACTAACTTTATTTAAACATGCAAGATTGAATTGGATGAAATGCTCTGCAATAGCAGTAGAGAAGATTTAAATTTAAGAGTGGAATAATCCCTGATGCTAGCTTGTATTCCTAATTTATGCCATTGAGACTAATCAAGCTTAATTTATCTATCCTTAGCTTCCCACTGTTTCATTCCAACCTAAAGGCAACGTTTTGGGCAGCAGAAACTTTATTTTGTAGGTGAGTAACCTACTTTAATTGCATTTTCATCCATTACTACAGTCTAGCATTTTCTTCACTTAATTGGGTCACTGTATTTCTTCTTGTAAGTGGGCACAGAAATTACTTCTGATATTGATTGCAGCCCCTGAGGTTCTGCTGAGAGTTGAGGACACACAAAGGGTACACGGCAAATTCCATTTACGATGAGTGAAACGCAGGAAGTTTCAAAACCTTCACTCCCAGTAATAAAAAATAAATAAATAAATAAAACCCCATGAAAATCCTCATGTTATAATACTGAAATCTTATATTAGGCAAATTAATGCCAGTTAAGAAGAATCAGGTTGCTCTGTTTACAACATTATTTCAATCGCACCACCACCGATAGCCTATCAAATGCAGGGCTGGCAATACCTAGTGCATACGAAAGCTCTGGCCTCTCAAGTCTTCAGGTGATCTTCAGCACTGATATTTCAAAATAATAACGACTAATTAGTGTTAAAATTAAGTGCATATTAAAAAGCACACCAGGCATTTGAGTAATGTAATTTCTCCTCATAATCTTCAGATGCCATAAAAAAAACCCATGTTTTTAAATATGACTAAAAATGGTAATAAAAGCTCTCTTGAAGCATCAAGTACCACCCTTCATGTCTTGATGTAAGCAAGCCTGAGCTCCGATACATGCAGATTCTTGAGTTTCTTTTCTTGCAGTACAAAAGACACCAGATCCTAGTGGCATTTCTACTGCCAAGCTGTTCCACAGCTCACAACTCGTGCTCTGAAAATTCTCCTAATTTAGTGGACTGAGACAATTCAGTCTTAGGTTATTCACACCAAAGATGTGTGAGAAGTTGAATACTTCTTAGTTGAATTTAAATAATCAGATTTAGCTTTAGTGTGAATTCAAATTAGATGTATGAATTAGCTGTAATCTTGTCATGAACCTCTTTGTCTGAATGTTCAGAAACTATGTAAGATATTCCTAGGAATACCTGTTAATTACAAGACAGGTTAGTAATTGGAGGTCAAACGGGAACAGTCATAAGCTCATATTCATGTAGCACTCAAGTTTGCCTATCAGCTGATGGCATGATCAAGTCTACAGAAATATTTCTTCAGGTGTCTTGAAGACAGCCTTTTTTAAACAGAAACCATCCTGATGGAAAAAAAAATATTACTTTCTACAATAATGGTGCGCTTCTGGCAGGCAGCTACCTGCTACAATTAGCTGGAAACTACTGGGAGTTCTTTCATTTTTATTTGGTACCTTGAACCTTATCATTCCATCTCTCTTTTAAATAGAAAATTTCGCAGAGATCAGAAATCTTTGTGTAGTAGAAGCAAGACCTGGACTCAGTGTACTTTCAGAAAATCCTATATATTTGGGGTTTGGGTTTTTTCCCAAATGCCCAGGGCTAAAGCTGCCTCATCACTAAATTATATTTCGGGTCACATAACTTTAGCCAAGTTTTACGACACAGATTATGTTTCTGTGATATCAAAGTTGGGTAAAATTTGAGAACTACTAATCCCACGTCCAGTTCTGGTGAGCGAGTGAAATGATGCAAAACCACGCAAGGGAGTAAGAAACTTGAAAATCGTTTTATATGTGCACAGTAAGAACAAATCACAGGAAATCCACAAGGCTGGTTGCTTCATCGTCTGCAAAACTGGGGAGATTCTGCTCTACCATAAAACTTCTCAGTCATTTTTTCTACCTGAATTGGGAGACACTGCACAGTGTTAGCGTGAACACAACGAAGGCAGCAGGAACAGAGGAATAGCACGGAATGTTCTGGCAGCTCTCTTGCCATCAAAAGAGGAAAATACCAACCAAGGGTGGATAAATAACTAACTGGTCACAGTAAAAACTAAATAGTGTTATAAATCATGACTTTCTCTTCATTTGTATAAGCATTTAGAATACTTTCTGATAACGTTTTGTTGTCCAGTGATTTTTACACTTCAAAAGCCCCAAACTGAACAATCCCTAAGATAATGGTTTCACCTGCAATTGCTTGCCTGATCTGCCCTGGAATTATTTCAACAGTTCTCCAGTGAAAGAGATTTCCTTCGCTAATCAAAACCAGGTTGCTCAATGGTATTTTCAAAACTTGTTAACAACATTAAAAATATATATGTATTTTAATGGGAGAACTGAGTTGTTAAATATCATAGAATCATCACCACAGAATGGTTTGGGTTGGGAAGGACCTTAAAGATCACCTAGTTCCAACCCCACTGCCATGGGCAGGGACACCTTCCACTAGACCAGGTTGCTCAAAGCCCCATCCAACCTGATATACATAGTCTGGTTTTGAGAGGAATAAAATTATATACAAGTGTTATAAAATGATGTACAAGTGCTGGGTACCAGGAAGCACAGAAAAGGTGGAAGAAAGGTCTAGTAGGACAATGATTATCAGAGCAGGATAACAGGAATCAGCTTATCAGATAGATAAGGAAAAAATAAACTGAAAACTGGTATGAGAAAAAGTATGAAAATAACCTTTGAGGAAAGAAACACGTAACAAAGGGGAGTTATTCAAAATTAAAAGAAAAAAAGATTTAGAAGTTTGTAGTACCTTGTAAACTATGATTTTGAGAGTATCTAGAAGCAATTCAAAGCATACGTATTTCTATAAACTGTCACATAAATGTCATTTTTTCATTTTTTGAAAAACCAGACAGCTTGTAAGAGTGAATATGAAATTTAACTTAAATCTCGCAATTCCGGACCACTAGTAGTTCTACAGAAAAAGGTTTTTTTTACCATCATCTCCCATACAATCTTATGGTTTTGCCTTCCCAACAATATGGAACAGCTGTCCAATCCAAGCTCACATACATCCATGGAAAATTCTGGGTAACATGTCATGATGATCCTTCAGACATCTCTGTGCAAGACCTTCCTTACCACCACTGAAACCAACAACGGCAGATTACAGGTGACTCAGGAATCTCTTCCAGTGCTACAACTGCACCTTCATCCAACCATACATACAAGCCACTGGTTACAAGAAACACCTCCGTTTCTAGACACATATACCAAAACGCCCACATTGCTCATAAAATCAAAGTGCAAACAATAAATTGTATAAGGGTCACCTAGGAAGACCAGCAATCTGCAGTGGTACTTACCAGGCAGAAAAATGGTCAAGGTTTGTTTGCTAACATAAATCAGGCTGTACCATTTAGTTCGGATGGTGGCGGCAGTTGTGTGCTATATCCCAGTAACCAGAATATCATCTGTAGCTAAACTAGCTACTATAAAAAATAAAAGGGCTATCAATTTTCATGTCAACTTATAAATATATCATCTTCTGAGACAAGAGGAAAAGTTTCTGCCATGTTGTAATACTTAACCATGTATGAATGAAAAGGCGGTAAAGAGCAAGCAAGGGTGCACATATTGATTACATTCCTTACAGAGATGTACACTAAATGCTTCAAAACAGAACACTAAATTGAAAGACTACCCCACCTCTGGAAATATGGCAAGTCTCTATAAACCCTTCACCATTCTCAAATGCAAATTCCTTCTCTGCTGTGCACTCCTCATACGTCTTGCTCTGTAAACATAGATTTGGGGAAAGTCAGGCCCCTTTCTGGTCTCTTCATCCCCTCGGAAGCACAACCTGTGCTGCTGGCTCAGCAGCCTCTGATCCTTCAGAGACAGAATGGTGTTCAGCTCGTGAATATCACAGCACTTGAACCTCACCAATGGATTTTTTTATTATTATTATCAGAACCTAAAAATGGCAATTTCACACACTCTCCTCACACCAGAAGCTCCTGGGTCATCTAAACAGCGTTGTCAACACTTCGAATGATCACCAACAATAACTAAGGAGACTTCCAGCACCTCCAGCTTCCATAAAATCGTCATCATCAGGGTTCAATTTCAGCTATCAGCAGCAGTAGGAATCAAACCAAAGGGCATTCCAGGGACTCGAAGTCACGACGTCGGCACTGCCACCTGCAGCCATGCTGTCAAGTGGCCACAAGTTCCGGAGATCTCATCATGCGTCACGCTTCAAACATCCACCTACTTATTTGTTTAGGTTTTTGCTTTTTAATTCAGTACCCCTTTGCTTATGTTGATACAATTGTTTCTGAGGTCCCCACTGCAAAAATGAAATACTGAACTCATTAGCATTTGGGGAGGTAAATGCAATTATGGTTTCTTTTTCATCATTCATTCATTTCAGGAATGAAGAGTTGCAGAAGGAGCCCCTTAAGCTAGCTAAAATGACAAACATGGCACATTAAGAAATCACACATTTATTTACCAATGGCAATAGTCAAATCTTCAGTAACAATCACCTTGCTGGCTACAGGGGACTATTTAAGAAAAGCCACCTTCTGCACAGAAGCTGAATCATTAGAAAACTGGCCTGGAAGGAACATGTGGGACATTTGCAAATCTTATTTACTCATCGAAGTACGTCAGATATTCTGTACACAATCCACTCCTGACTAAGGAATAAAATGCGTATGACCTAATGGAAGCAATGATGATTAAGATTTATATAACCAGTAGATAAATTATGCTTTGCTGTCGTGCACTACCGAGAAGCTTATGGACCAGAAGCAGGAGTAGTTCAGGACAAGGGAAATTATAAATGTAAAAGTTAAAGCTTAAGAAAAGAGATCTGGCTTATATCAAGTTGACGCTTCAGATAAGAGACTGCATTATAACAGGTTATAGTTGCAAAAATAATTTTGATTGGCATATCATTTATACTAACTACTGCTTGGAACCCACCCAGAATATGCAGCGTACTATAAACTGTTAGGAAATATATCTGTGTATTGTTCAATATTTACAATGTGCTTTATTTTGAAAATATAAGACCTGGCAGAAAAACGTAGAGTATTAAAAATAGTTCTGCTTAAAAAGAATCCCCTTTTCCCTATAAAAAGAAGTATTTCACTAACGGCAGTTTATAATTTCGTTCAAAAAATGCTCACAGTGAAGCTAAATAAACTTTCAATGGGAAAAATTTGATTGCTTTGTTCAGCTGCTCAAACAGATTTCTATCTCTACTTATTTGCATATTTCTGAATATTCCCTTTCAGGCCCACACCATTTTTGTTAGCAAAATCAATTTTCTGTTGGACAAAAAGTGAGATTTGGTCTAATGATTTTAAGCTTTTAAATAAACATGAACCGAATGGTGTAAAGAGCTCTCCTTTTAAGACAAGATCCTTGCTGTTTGTAAAGAAAAGAATTCTTTGCATTCACAGATATCCATTGACAGTAACAGATTTTAACATGAAGAGAGGAAAAAAAAAATATACAAGGGCAAAAACAAAAAGAGCTGCAACCTAATTATGTAGCTACAACACAGCCTGATGCTGAGTGTATTTTTAAGGAACATTGTGTACACGCGTTCATATACAAAATACAAGAAACATTAAACTATGATGTAAAAGCTTTATTACTGATTTTCCAAAGCTCAAATAATACTCATGCTTATGAAATGGTTTCCTCTGCACCTGAAGAGAAGGACTGTTCTAAAAAACAACAGTTCTGCAGAATCTGAGCAAACACCAACCAAATGCAATTTTTTCTAGGTCTGTTCAGCTCTGCTAATAGTTATTGTTTGCACAACTGTAACTAAGTACATTACCAACTAGTTGTTCAATCTCTATAAATTTAAGAAACACACAGTGCCAAGGAGTGACTCATATATCAGTCTATTATATGCTACAGAGCTGACTGTATTAAACAAATCACTTTCCCTACAGCTGAAGAATAGAAGCTATATACAGAGCAGAGGTTATTGTCTAATTTAAATCTTGGCTCCCTTCCCAGAGCTGTACAAGATTCCAATTTGTGGAAATGTTACTCTCTGCTACTGCCAGAAAGGCTACAGAAAATGGTATTGGGTGCCTTCCAGAAATATGTCTGCAAAATGCCAATCAACAAGTCACTAAAGATTAACAGTATGACTGTACCAAATTAATTTAAATTATAGAAACATATGGCTAGGATGTTTGCACTGCACTTAACACAACACCTGCTTCACAAACAGCTAAGTTTCCTTTCACAGTATTAAATAATATATGTCAAACACCTCAAACCTGATTCCTATAAATGGGAAAAAATCAGTTAATAAACAGTAACCTGGGGTTGCCACTACTAGCTACAAGCCACCATTCTGTAACAGTTAGATTCCTTGTTTATTTAAAATTTTACACCCACCCAGATTAAGTGGTCTTCTCCCATCATAGAAAAAGTCATTAGCAACAACAGAAATGAAGAAAAAGGATGACAGAAACAAAATCTTTATACTTCATTTTAGAAATCTAAAATTGGAAGTGATTTTGCTAAAATGCTTCCAGTCTTACAACAGTCCTCCAAATACAGTGCTCTTCTGTCTTCTTTTATAGAGGCAGATATATACATGTGTATAAAGTTGACATTCTTTTAGCAAAAGCCACTCCTGAAAGGCACTATAAATTCATGAAAAGTTAGAAGATTAACAATCACAGACCAAAAGTAGAATATTTTATATTTTCTTGATGTGGTTTTTCCATTATTTTTAGAAAACTCCTACATATATGATTATGTCATCAAATTAAAAAATATTTTTAAAAAACAGTGATACTCCTAGAAGTATTTACACATTAGTGTATGCCATATTTCAGCTGAAGAGGAAGGGAGCTGTTTTATGTTTCTCTCCACTGCTTTTCTATTATTGCCTAGCTAATGGAAATACATCAAACAAATGTTCTACAAGAGCAATAAATATTAAAGTTGACCTATCCATCTGGAAGAAATGAGAACAATACTGCTCACTTTTAGCCCAAATATGACACTGATAAATGAAGCCGTGAGATTCCATCACACTTTCAGCAACCTGGGCTAAGCGCCCACCACGTGATTCTTGTACCAGCAATTTTCTCCATTCATCTTCATTAGGCAGTCACTTGACCTGCCTCCTAACATCCCTGTCAAATTTGAACCTTCAGGGGGCTTGTTGTACTTCTAACAATGTACTTTAAAAGCTCTATTCCCTTTTGGAAAAAAAACTCAGATGAACATAAAAGAATATATGAGCCATTCCTTCTGGAGAGAGAACCATATACTAGTCGTGATTTAAAAGAAGGAGATGGCAGCACGGTGTGCGTGACAGCAGGAACAGTAGCGTTCTTACAGCCCAGAACCCACACCGCAGCCCAGCAGAGAGCACAAGTGGGCAAAGCAATCACCCTTTCGGCCACTGAAAGACAATTACATGTTCAAATGAGAAAGTATGCAACCTCTTGCCACAAACCAGACACCCTCCATCTCCTCCCTCAATCGCTGCTCCAAGCAAGCTGGGACAAGCAGCCATAGCATTCGTAACTTAACATAATAAGAGCGCTTCATCACATTACCAGTTTTACATTACATCCCCATTATTTTCTTTTTCATCAGTATAATAATAACAGCACTGATTCTATTATTCTGTAATAGTGAAAATGAACACCAATTCAATATGAATTTACCAGTATAATAAAAAGCTCCTAACAGGATTCTTAGAGACCTCCTAGAAAGACTGTTTATAACTTTATGATCGCTTAGGGAAATCAGAAAGGCTAAAAGCAACAAAAGGCGTTAAGCTTTAGACATTAAAGCTATCTCAGACATTCATGCAATTGCAATACCTTCGTTAGGGTAGATCTAAAATGTTTATCTGACAAATGTCTGATGTATTGACTCTGTTTTTCTATTGCACACAAGCCGCTTATCTTTCTTTTTTCAAAGAAGTCTTTAGAATTATAAATATTGTAGACTGTCATGGTAATGTAGCAATTAAAATACACCCACATAGATTTCTTTTAGGCAGTAAGTTCTTCAGCCCTTTTTCATGCTGATCAGGTCTTACTTGAGTGGTTCCATAGAGCTGCTAAGCACACCAGGGACTTACTCATCCAGGAAAACATTGCTGAATGCAAGTAAAGACCACAGAATCAAACAGAAAATACGTATGTACGATACTGAGGTAAGATGGATTTCACTGTGATCTCCAGAAAATGACCAGACTTCTTTTATACAAACCAAGTAAGTCTTTTCACAAACAGATACTTCAGTCATGCCAAGTTGGATTTATAGCACTAAATTTTTTACTTTTTTTTTTTTTTTTTTGAAACCATTCAAACTGTATCTGACTTCAAGAGAAAACACAGAACAACTTATTTGTTATCATTATTTTACAGGGGTCTATGAGTATCAGGAACCATGCTGAAATATTGAAAATACTTCCAAAAGCATGGACAAGAAAAAATAACAGATGTGCAATGTACAATCAAGTCCTGGCATAGGTGTATTTATGGTAAGTACCTTAATTTCTTGACTACAGAATGCATTACAGGTAGTAACTAAATAACCACTGCTAAGGTGGTGCATTTCCGTCCACCACGGAAGGAATGCTTGTCTATCAGCTGGGATGCTGACCTGAGGTTCCTTTTAATCGTATCTTCTTACATCAGCATTCAAGCAATCACACCACACTGCCTGGTGACATTTTTGTCAGGCTTTTACAAGAGGATGGACAATCCACAAAAAAGCTGTTGGTGGCATTAGGTTTCACCTCAGCCAATCCAGTATTATGCTGGACTAGTATTATCTGCATTAGCATCCGTGTATCTGTACCAGCATCTGTGACTGCAAATGCCTTTACCAACACACGCTGAGCCTTCTCTTTGGAAGGAAAAAACTGGCTCCTCTTACTCGCTCATCTGAGATGCTGAAGATTTCATCAGGCCTTCTGCATTGCTTCCAAGTTCCAAGTTTGTCACATTTCCTCCCCCAATGACACAGGCCTTGGCCATTCTCAAGAAGGAACGAACGTCTCCTTGATGACAGGGAGATTAAAAAACTTCACAAGTGGTTTTCACATCTGGTTCACTCTACGGCTGCTGCAGACAGTTGATTCTCAACAGAAAGTGGCTTGGCAAGATCAGCTTGCAGATCCAGGGGTTCTCAAAACCAGCCACGTGTCCATTACCTACCAATTCTCTTTGCCTGAGGTGATTTCTTCCATAAAGATTAATATCAAGTTAACAATGAAACAAACTGCTTTAAACGGAACCTCTGGTTCCAACGTGACAATGACTTTTCAGTATTTCACAGGATTCAGTTCCTGAATGAAGCCTAGTTGCAACAACATTAAAACAATTGTTTTGCCAAGGTTGGGAGCTAGAAAAATCAAAATGCTGAACAATGAAAGAGAGAGGCCTGAAGCAGTTTTCAAGGAACTCGTTGAAAAAACAAAAGTGAGAGAAGAGATCTCAGCAGATGATCCCACGTACAGCAAGAGACTTTCTGTTATATGCAAGTCTAAGGAGGCAAGTCACAGAACCTACCCTGAGGTCTCAGAAGACCTGATTAAGGAAAAAAAAAAAAGCAATCATTTAATCTACTTCCAAGAAGCCATATATAAACACACACATACATATACATATATATATATATATATATATAAACACACACACACACTCATATATATATATATATATATATATATATATATATATATGGAGAATCCCTATATCCTAGAGTTAAGAGGGGGGGAAAAAGCCCAAGCAAATAACACCTATTCACCTATTTCAAGAAGTGCAGTTGAACATGAAGCAAAGCAGATTTTCACCTTAACTAGCTGATGTTTGCTGTGGAATGTTTCATCAAAAGTGATGACGATGTGTTATGATAATGTCAGCTTTACCATCACCATCATCTGTCATGCCAGAATTATTCTATAGCTCTTGATTATGGAGTGGCTCTTCAATTCTTCAAGACTGAGTGACACTGAAGCAACCTGGAAAAGTATTTGCTAAACACCTTCAGCAAAAAAGAGGCAAAAGTGTTCTATATTGCTTGAGTTAGGCTATGCATGCATTAGTGTGATATTCTAATTGGAATTAGCCTTTGTCTGAGTAGAAACTGAGTAGTAAGCAGCTGGAGCTAGCTAGCAGGCAACTCATCTTAAATTTCATTAACGTTTCTTTTACATTACTTTCTTAACTTCATTCAGAATGCCCTTTCAAATGCAGTTCAGCCATGAACTCCATCATTTATAGTGCAGCATTGTTCGTGTCAAGTCTTTGCAGCAGGGTTATCGCTACAGGTTAATGGATTTGTGTTCTGAGAAGCCATGATTAGAATAGGTATACCAATAGTGACCTGTATTCCACATTATATGGTGCAAAACACATCTAGCAGCATGATCGTTATCAACCGTCAAAAGAGATACTGAGAGCTGTGTGTATAGACAGCACTAAACTCAGATGGTTTTATTACTCTATATAGGTATTCTGCGGTGGTTAAATTTGACATGTACAAATTGCTGAAGTGAAGATTTGCAAAATAACAGTATCTATCAATGCTAATGGCCTAGCTTAGAAAACGATGTGCAGAATTTCAAGCACAGCATGAATATGTATTTAAAATATTTGTGGCACTTTAATGGACATTTTCATTAGCAAAGGTTATAACAATGGCAAAAATCTGAAATGTTACACAAGGTGTGAAGCTATTATAATGATTTGACAAAATTCAGATAGATACATTCTTACCGCTGGAGAAGACATTAAAAACCAACCCACTTCAACTCCCCTCCCAATGCAGCTATTGCAGCAGAAATACCAAGAAACACAAATAAATAACTTCTCCTAAAGGCTCTGTAAGTTTTCTTGTCCCTTCTGTAATACCTTTTAAGCACTGTTCAGGACAAAGTACTAGAAAACCTAAGCTGTCATGGCTTTTCTCTTACTCTTTCATTATGATACGCAAGCTGACATCAAGGAGCAAAACCACACAAAACTCATATTTTAAGTGGACTATAGAGCTGCTTGCTATACTAGCACAGGGCTTCCAAAATAGTGATTAGGAGAACATTTAATAGTAACTACAACATTAAAAAGAGTAAGTAGTACATATTCAAGGTAGAAGGCCAACTAATCAGCCAGTGAACAATAACGCTTGCTGTCAGAACAGACGGCACCTACAATGCAGGCTTGGACTTCCAAACCATTACATACGCACAGCGACAGCCTCCCCTTGTTCAAAACTGGACTTTTACACATTGATTCTTTCAACAAATACAGTGATACCGCACTGTGATACTGAACCCGTTCAGTTATGAAATGTGCATCAATAAAAAAAAGCTTGCACGGAAAGACTTCGATGCATAGGTTCAAAATTTAGGCACTTCATAGCATCATGCCTAGAAAGTCATTGACTTTACCTAAAAAGACATTGAGCTTTACCTCTAGCATGTTTCCAGTTCCTGCAGAGGAAAGAATTCTTTCCAATTTCAGTTCAGTATGCTTGGAACAACTTGGGCTTCAGGAAGAGCGATTTCAGATGGTCTGCATCAATCTCATTCACAGGTATGGCTTAGAGAGGCCCAAATTTTGACTTTTTGTCCACTACTTCAACTACTTGCAGGTAGGCACTCCCGCCCTCCTCCAGAGTAGCAATGACTACGTATTCCATGAACACAGCTTCTGTGGTCTACACAGCTGGGTTCTAACTATAATACTTTAAAATTCAAGTCCCTTTTTTTTTCCCCTCCCCAATAATCAGCCCTGAATCATCAAACCAGTTCGCTACGCCAACTGTTTATTATGCTTAAAATTAAGAACCCCACGCTGCCTTCCTTTAGAGGCAGTAATATTTGCATCTGACACACGTTGTTCTCAGGATATAACTTCAATGAGCATCTCTTCTTCATTTAGTGTAGTAGCTTAATCTGCCTTAGTTCTTGGTACAGCTTGTTTAAACTGTTCTCAGATAGATGATTTTTTTTTGCTACCTAACACCTATTACAGTGGCTATAATACTTCTGACATAACATGCTGTGCTAGGAGTTACTGATGATCATTTCCAGGACGAGCGCCACTGACATGCTGTTTTCTGTAATACTCATAACAGCAATTCTCTTTAGAGGGAGTTGATCAAAAGGTGCTGGAAAAGGTCCTTTGTCCCCTGAATATTCTGTTAACATGGAATCTCACTTCTGTCTCCATACAGCACACTCACCAGCTTTGGACAGTAATGACTTGTTTATGACTTGCCAAGGCAATAACTCCTTGAAGCACCATCTTCCAGATTTCCTGATATGAACCCATCACGATGAAATAACGATCTCTGGTTTTATATTAATGACGCCAACATAATAACCTCTGTGAAATACTGAAAGACTGAGCTTTTAGGTAACTGTCCTAACTTTTGCTGTTAGCACAGTTAGGTAAACTGCCCTGGAGGCTGTATTTTCAAAGCCTGAAAGTTGTCACACCACTGGGTAATGTACTAACCATCACTTACTCAATGCGATAGGGACAATTCAGCCCATTCCACTCAAATAAGCACTTTCAGCATTCTGTTCTGAATGAGTATCTTCTTACATATAACCACAAAATGCTAAAAAAAAAAAAATCACAACTAATGGAAAACCTGGGCATTCGCTGAACTGAAGCATCAGTCATATCAAATTTTTGTTACCCAGGCATCTACAGGCTGAAAAAGCCCGAGTTGTTATTGACTATGAAATACGGATTCTTTATTTTCAAACATCCAGATGCTACAAGCTAAGCTGCCTTGAAAAAAGCAGTATTTTGAATGCCAAGAAAAGAACTTAATGCCATGTGATGCAAAACACACACTTCAGTGTTTTTCAGGAAAACATTCATAACCGTTACCTTTTTTGTAGGGCTTAATGTATTTTGAAGTCTACCTAGGAAAGAAACATATGCAGAAGTTTTGATTTTCAAAATGTAATGTCTTTGTCTTTTACTGCTTAGATAACTGGTAGTTAGGTATCTTTTTATTTTGGAAGAAATTCATTTGCACCTTATTGAATGGTAAGGTCTGTTCCTGAAAGCAGAAGAGAAAAAGGAAATAAAGAGCACCTAAACTAAACAATGTCCAGTCCAAGTAAAAGCACTTCACTAAAAGCACAAATACCCTAAGAAAAACCCCACTGTGCTAACTCAAATCTGTATGTCTTTGTATGCTCATTTCGAGCTTTTTTAACCAATAGTACGTGTCATTTAAGTTTAAATCAAATTGGGAAGTGTCTCTATCCCTGAGCAATAACCAACAGGAATATATTCCTGTGATTTATTGTTATTAATATTATTATTATTATTTTTCTGGCACAATAAGTTCTTCTCACATCTGTTAGGGCTGATTTGAAATCGTTACTCTTGGAAGACAGATTCTTTTATTTATTTCTTGAACATGATTCCCTGAAGAGTTCGAGAGGCCTCAGACACACTGATGGGGTAACGGCAGAAACCCCACCTGTACCAAGGGGCAGGGGAAAATAGTTCTGATGCTACAGTGCAGTCTCCTGAGCCCAGGGAACTGTAACCAGCCTGGGGACTTTTACTGATTACAATCCAATTCTACTTTTTTAATTTCTTCCCTGGAACCACCGATACAGATGTAAGAGTCTCAAGGGAGTTTCTATAGGTTTCTGCATCTTACTAGGAAAGGAAGGATGGAAATACAGCTAAGAAAAGATATGTACAATTCTTAATTCTGCCACCTGAGTCTGGATGACCTTCATCAACTTACTTAACTTCTCCATAACTCTCAGCCCTGAGCATCTAACAAAAAAAAAAAATAAAGCTTCTAACATCACAGGGTATGTATTTTAGGTACCACTAAAACATACATAGGAAAACTTAAAGGACTGTTGTTCAAAGCCAAAGAGAAGAAGCCAAAAGCACTAAAATCTATAAGGATAAATCAAGCTCCAAAATATAATCACCAGGCCATATGTTAACATCTAGTTGGCTATCAATTAAGGAGGCAAAAAGGTGGTAATGTTCATACAGCCTCTATTCATAGAAAATTGCAGATTAGAAACTAATTGTTTATATTTGGTCCTACTTCTGTTACGTAATGTTTGTCAGACAACCAAAACCAGCAGCAGAAAGCCACACACTTACAGGTTGAGCTAAGAGGTAGCAGTCTTTCTTTGGAGATACCCTGGCATTTGTTTGCTGCTTAAGTGTAAGAGGGGCACATTTAGAACAGAGTCCCCTTCTGTGGGCTTAGGGCTACGGCTGCAAAACACTCCCTGCGATTCTCGTCTGCTCAGAACTTGTAGGCATCCGAGTTCCACAACAGAAGCTACAGCCCTGACTGAAAGCAGGAGTCCCAACTGCAAAGCTTCACTTTGATCTAGGTCCCGTCAAGCTGTGGTCTTCTCTTTGCCAGGCTTTCTGCAAACTGGTGGCATTGGTGGCTGCCTGTAGAAACACAGGAACTTTTTCTAGGTATAAACGCTTCTGAGAAAAATTGCAGGTTCCTATGGGCTTTAGGGAAAAGAACACTAAAGCAGGGATTTCTAAAGCTCACACGTTTGGATTTAGACACCTTCTGTATAGACATCAGTCCTACATACTATGGTATAAACTTCTAAACCATTCAGGTTCCTGAATGACAGAAATATTAATTGGTGAATTAGTCCTTGGCACTCCAGGATCACAGACTGAAACAACTGATCAGAAGGGACTGATAGATTTTATTCTGGTAACTCACCTGGCTGGCTCAAATAATTTAAGACTTCTTTTTTTTTTCCTCAGTACAAAGATGACTGGACAATATTAGTGCTATGAAGCTACTTCAGCTGTACATGTAGTATTCATGTGCAACTCAATACCTCCCCCTGCACATGCACGTAACTGCACCGAGCAGCAACTGCTGCCCACAGCAGCACTGGAGAAAGCCAAGACTGAAGATTTATGGTCTTTAAATATTTGCTTAATTTTCTTGCACAGAGACTTTTTTCCATTATTCACCTTGATGATTTAAAATATAAGTTATACTGCTTCTGCACTTGGAGTAAGTGAATTGTATAAATGGTTTAGAGAGCTTAAGAATGGCTGCTCCCTCCGAGCCAACACGTAATGAATGTTAACACTGGTTTGCGATCACAGTCGATGTCCAAAGCCATTCCTTCCTGCCCGTAGGAATTCAGAACCCACTTCACTACCACTTAATCTAGTTTTATTCTGGTGTGAATTTCTTGGTTCCATTTTGATCTAGGAAGTACGTAAAGGTCAGTGTTTCCACTGCACAGCCCTGCGTAAGAAGTCACAAATGTTCAACACGAGATAATTTTTGTACCTCAAACTACGACACTTGCACTATACATGCTATTTATTTATGTTACTCGTGGCACACGTGGCAGACTGATGGCACTGAGCCTGAAGCCAGCACCGACTTGCAGCCTTCCTGTAGCTGAAAACCAATGCCTTCCCAAGGTAGAAGCTTTCGCTTCACTCCTGTGAGCTAGATAAGGTGACACTGAAACTTCTGAAAGGTTGCCGAGGACAGAGGAAGGAATGGTAGAAACTGCTGTGCTGGAAAATTGCACTGCAATAGAATAAATCACAGGAGAGCCACAGGAGTTGCATTTTTCTCCTTTCCATTTTTGCTAAGAGAATGAGACAGAGGTTGGCCCAGGAGACAGACTCCAGATCGCCACATAAACTGTAGGCACTAATAATTGTAGACCTTTATCAATTACCTTGATTACACTGTGCATGATTCCTCTAACCTAAAAAGAAGGCATCTAACAGCTAAAACCAATGTCCTTGTTTTAAAGATGCGAGAGGTTTGCAACTCGCATCTCTTCCAAACTGTGACTGTAAATACATTTGTTTTGACACACTCTTTGCAACCACATTTGGAACTAATATTCAATGCAGAACCATTTATACTGCTCTAAATCATTGGCTTACAATGTCTGTTTTCGTATCAAACTACCTCATTGCAAAAGGAATTCTTCCCCAGAAAAAGAAAATCAGAAAGCACCAAAGATGCTACCTTTGTAAAAATAGAGCATTCAGAGATTATAATTGTTTCTATTCCAAGTATTTCAATGCACACTGTTAACCTTCAACAACTGTGCATGAACCTTTTAATTAGCATGTTATCTTTGGTGCAATTAATATCTTGTACCTCATATGTTATCTTCAAATTAAAACTTTTACTATCTGAGCATTATTAATTAATCAATGCAAGTCTAAGAGGAAACAGACATAATTCAAGAGAAAGTCAGTGTTTTCAGAATGTCACAGCCGCTGACATTTTAGAACAATTATTTAGCTGTCTCCAAATACTATAAGGCTGTTACCTTTCCCTTATGCTGTCTTCACAGAACATACACAAAAAACATGAGATAATTATTACATAAACTGCTTTACATCTGCAAACAATTTTTAGCGTTGCATTGTACAAAATATCCAAATATTGCAGGCAAGAGAAAACGTTGGTTAAAAAAAAGAAAAAAACAATTTTTTAAAATCCTTAATAAACCCCTCAATACAGTCAAGAATCTTCCTCTCTATTAAGGCCTGTAGTAAAACATATAGACAGTAGCACCAATTCAAAGTAAGAAGCAATGTGATTGTTTGACCCTGAAGATACCAATATAGATGATGATCTTTTATAAGCCACTGTGCCAACTTGATTTACTGTGATGAATGAATAAATTCATAGCCTAATAGCTTGTCGCAATACATTTGATTTGAGACATTAAAAGAGGAAATGGTTTCAAAAGATGATTGTTCTTATAAAATACTTAAAAACCCTGGAAGATTTACAATTTTTCTGTCACATATCAGATTTAATAAAAGTAAACACAAACCAGCACAATGTGGCCAGTCTCATCAACAAATAAAGCTATCTTTTTTAACAATAAATTCCCTGTGCTTAAACTAGAAACTGTCTCGTGTCTGTTTATAAGCAAAGGACTCCATAATCTGTATTGCACCAAAGGAAATTGGTGTATTCCCAAGAAAACACAACAGGAATCCTTTGTAAAACATTATGCTTTCTTTAATTGGCTTAGAAAATGAAAAGTATGACCTAGAAACATTTAACAGATGAGATAAAGATTTTCTTAGAACTGCAGCACATCAGATTCTCAGTTTTATTCCGCAATTACTTGATTTCATACAGCCTTAAACAGGAAAATTTAGGACAACTGGGCAGCCACCTACCATACAGTATAGCTATCTGCATAATGATGTAAGCAGACTGCTATTCGAGTAATTTGACTTTGCAATTCCTCTTTTCAGTGTAATTATTCAGCTTTTGTTAACCTCATATAAATTTAAATATACGTGTATATTGTTATAGTGTATCCACTTAAAAAATAAATAAACCTGACACCCACAGAAACAAGACATCCTGAGTCAAAACACCTGTGGATTTAAGAAAAAAGAATTTGCTCCTACTTCCTACATCTTTATTCTACTATAATCATGAACAGAAAACAAAAATGTCAGTAGTGTCACAAGATGACTCATTAATATAAACTGTAATTACACAGGATGGCAGTCAAACATGCTGATACACATTTTATGTATATCTACTTCATCTTTAACAACATGCATTACACACAGTCATGATCTGCATGAACGTGTAGAAAAGTCAGCGGTAGTGCCGAGGCAGGTCTCCCAGAGCCCTCCACAGACAGCAATGTATTAAGCTTCAGAGCACTACCAGGAGGTCCCTATATATTATCATCTCTATTTTCATAGGAGAAGTCAGTAAGGGACAGGCACAATAAACGGCTTGCCCAAGGTCACACAGCAATGTAATAACTGAAATGAGATTGGAACCCAAATGCCCTGACTTTTATTTTAACAAATACACAGTGTTTCATCTCTTATAATAAAGGACAGAAACAGAACATACGTTACTGTAAGAGAACACACTTGCTAGCTTGAAATAATCAGGTTTCATTAGTTTGTTTAGAAAAATCTTGAACTATGTTTGGAACCATAGGACAAAAGAAGAAGAATAGGATAAAAGGCTAATAAAAGAACCACCACCAATTTGATAAGGAGTGAACTGGATTCGTAGCACATCCACATCAATGTGAATTGGTGAATTTTTTTAAAAGGATACAACTGTTCGAGCATAAAGACTTCTACCAAAATTAGTATCTTTTACATTTCTTACCAAGAAACTAGACAGCTTTCACTAGATGTTCGTAATAAAATACAGAGGAATTCTGATGGTACTAGTTTTAACATAATCTCTATCTAAATGCGTTTTCTTTAAGAAATCGCTTTCTCAATACAATAAGCCCTGAGAAATACATTTCCCTCTGAAATTACTCCATTCCATTCATGCCACAGGGAGAAATGCAAGTAGAATAGTCCAAATGAAGCCCTACTTGCTTAAACTATCCCCAGCAAAGCACAGAATCCGAAGGTCGCATTAGAGCTGAATCACTCCCGCACGCACAGGACAGACTGGGATACTGCTAACTTTCAAACATCCCTAACCCATAAAAACCATGATAATGGCTTATTACATATCACTACAGAACAAAAAAAAAAAAAAAAAAAAAAAAAAAAAAAAAAAAAAAACAACCCACATTTTTAAAGTACTGCTTAAAAACCAAATCTGTTTTAGATTGAAAGGGCAGAGAAGACATGGAAACCAAGGTAGCAAAACTCCATCTGTAACCGAAGGAACCAGCAAGGTGTTTGAGGAGACCTCTGTTTTGGCCTTCCAAAGAAAGTTGTTTGGAAGATCCAAACCATGCAAGACCCAGAATGACTCACCTGCCCCTGCTATGTTCCCTGAGCACAGGACAACCTCCCCAAGATTCACAAATTTCAATGCTTTTCTCCAAATCCTCCTGTCTGGACATGCAACCATGTCTTTTTGCCAGGAGCAGTGAAGACAGGGATAGGCTATATATCCTGTCACCCTCCCACTACCTTGCTTGTCTTTTTTTTTTTTTTTTCCACATTTAGTGACAAAATTATCACTTTTACATATCTCAAGCTTTGAAATTCCAAAGAACTGCATTACAAAATATGGTAACTTCATCCAAACCACAGCTATGCCAGAAGTTACTGCTTTTACTGACCCACATATCAATTTTTCAATTCTTGCGCTACTGAAACTACCACATACAATAATTTAAAAGGCTAAAGTGTCTAAGCTTAAACAGAATATTGCTGAACTCTGGATTAATTATGGATGTCACATATTTTTAACTTAAAAAAAAAAATCTGTTGTTAATTTGTAAACCGTTATTTTGGATTTTCCTTTCCAAGGACACGATGATTCTGATTAAGAAAAGAAATTTACAAAACTTCATAACAAACACAGTTTTCAATTACATTTAATAAATCTTTAGTATAAAGCTGAATAGCTGCTTATGCAGCTGAAAAGCACTAAACAATTAACTTAATGCTACTGAACAAATGTCATTAACATTTCTTGAAGACTGGATGAATATTAGCTTTGTTGGTAAATGACATTTTGAATATTTAGGGGTTTACAAGGGTGGTTCATTTCTTTATATAGCAACAAATCTTCAGACAGTACTTCTATCTGGTTGTAGAAAACTACAATTGATATCTTTTCCATATATACTTAACCTCCTACAGATTTATTTGATTCTCAATAATTACTATTCTCTGGTAAAAGGCATATGTTATTACAGCACACTGCACTCCCACAAGCTGTCCACTCAGTGTATTTTAATAAATCTCTGCCAAAGCTGTATAAATTTGATCCTGTTTAAATTTAATAAGGATCAGAATATATCAAAGCACAGATTCCCATGGGAGAAATAGATATTTTGCATAGTTATTGAGTGCCCTATTCATAAATACAATGTGTAAGACCTAGATCATCAACCTTGAATTAAAAAGAAAAAAGAGATTAATGTGTGCAAAGCCAACTACTTCTTAAATAACTAGTGAAATTAGTGTTTAATAAAACATTTTTTCCCTATACTACTGTTAAAGACAGCAGCACTGCTACAGTTTTTATTTTAGCATTCTAATATGTAACTATTGAATATGTGCAGTACAGAAATACCTTTTCAGACACCTTTTGCAGTGCCTACATAAGGACACAGATCGCTAAACGTCACCAAGTTTTTCTCTTTGGGTTATGCCTTATCCTTTCCTATTCAGTGGGACCACTGCCTTAAGCAGAAAGCAGATCAGACGCAACCACGAGCCACATCTATTGCAGAGCTGGACAATGAAAAGCATGAACGTATTTTTGACATCAATTTTCTTCCCTTCCCTGGAAGGATGTCTAGAAAAAGAATAAATTCTTCGGTGATCTATTAAGTCTTGGTAAATTTTGGTGATTTTATGTAATACCCTACAAAATTTTATATTCTATTAGGTAGATCATTTCAGTGCTTGCTGTGGCAAAATACCAGGAGACATAACTATGCAAATCAATGCTGATCTAGCATCTTATGAAGAATTTTGAGGGTCATTACCATAAACACAAATACCACATCTTCCAAATACAAATACATTTATATAATTACTTCTTCATATTCCAGTGTTTTCTTTTCTATTGTTGTTTTAAAGACAAACTGTTTGCATACAAGGGGGAAAAAAGCAAACACCTAAGCCGCACTTCCACCAATACATCTAGAGACCGCATCTGAGAGCTGCTAGTTGCAGAAACGATTCATTAGTCTGTCATAGGAAAGCTGCATTCCTTATCACTGGTTTCTATTAATAATTGCGTATATAACTGCATATACAACCTACCACTTTCAAAACAGCTCCACTTTCTTCCATCATCTTTGATGTTTACATGATAATATGTACGGGAAAGAAATCAGACTATATTTACTCTGAATTAAAATTCAGATTTTCAGAGTAAGAGCATAAAAGTCAAAAGACAAATCATTTTACATGGAGTAGAGATCCTTCCCAAGGGAGGAAGAAAAACAAAAATGTACTAAATCAATTTGCCATTGTTTTACAAGTCAGCCACTGAGAATGAAATCACAGACAGCTGAAATTAATGGGAGTTTTGCCATTGACTTCAACGGGCCAAAGATGTCATCCTCAGTATTTTACTCTGCACAGAAGCCTGATGTCGGAATTAGTACAGCTTTATGAAGTACAGTACAACATAATTCAATCCATCAAAGTGAAGCCAATCATATCACTCAATCATCATTCCTACTCACATCTATGGTAAGACTTATTCTTGTTTTCTTTTCCCTTCACCATCACAGAGGTGCTGGAGCTGGGAAAAAACTCTCAGCCACGTTTGTCAGCAATATTCCTTTACCCACTGTCAGTGTTACGTTGTTATGGTAAAAGTGCAGATATAAAAATGAAGTTGAAAATTCAAATTATATCAAGGAAAATATGTGGAAGCCACAACACAGGCAGCATACCTTTGCTAGAATATTTCCATCGAAATCATAGCATTTAAAACACAATTACTTTGAATAAAGATCAAACAATATCATGATATAACTATTCATCCTGGGTAAACACATGGCTGGGTCTTTTATGTACCACCTGTGGCACAGGGTTACAATCTGTCTTCGTTTTCAAGAATTTTAGAAAATATTGCACATCTAATGTTGATGATGTGGGATCCATTTAAGAGATTCAGTGCTTAAGCACAGAGATGACGAGTTAAGAGTACAGTGACTTAATTTCCTTGCTTTTACGGGTTTGTGTCTTTCAACTTTAATGTTATTTCAACAAAGTGCTTTGTGTTTATTATGGAGATATTCTGCTATATTTCCCTTTTCTCAGTTCATGAAATTTTCAATATAACAAGAAAAAAACAGCTCAAATTCCTATTTTGAAAACCATACTGCCATTTTTATTCAGCCTGTATTTTAATATAGCATCAATATTTAACTACTTCATTAAATGAAGTGTGACTTTTATAGTGAAAATGTCAGTCTTTGCAGTTCATTAAATTCATTTAAAGTATAGCTGCTTGATTTTTTTTTTTTCCTGAAGGAATAAAGGACTATTAACTGAAGACATAAACTTAGCATTAGCATTTACTTTTTTCCTTCAAATTAACATTCAGGATTTGTAACAGTCTTTACAAATTTAAGGGATTGTTTGTATCCTTTTGCATTATCCTTATTTTTATAATAGATGTCACTTTTATAGCATATACAACTGTTTATCACAGTTGGATATGACCAGTAGGATGTCACAGAGGATATTAATGTGTCACGTGCTATTATGAATCTGTAGAATTCTACAAGCAGTATTAAAAATACATTAATTTGAACTGTGGAATCTGGAAAAATAAACTATATATGATGTAAAATGTAATAACTCTTGGAATCCAACAGGGTTTATGAGTACTGTTTTTCTGTTTCATAAAACATTCTTTGATGAGTATCTTTTTCAGGGAGGGTTTCTATTAACTAATACAAAAGGACGCAGGGAAAACTCCGTTTCCAGAAAGGTAGCACCATGTTTTTGCCAGATGTAAGAAATCTTGGTCCATATTCTCCAGGATGTCTGTGACTAATGTCTCTGAAGCTGGAAAAGCTAGTTATTTTTGATTAATAAATTAATGTGATTAGAAAATACTTTAATAAGAATAAAAAAGCTGCTTTGAAATGTACTCAGATATAAAAGTGGTGATACTTTCTTTTCAATTTACTATGCCTTTCAGTGTTTGGAGTAGATCTCAATAACAATGAAATCTTTGGGTTTGGAAGATAATCATGAGCTTTTTTCAGTTTTAGAGTTTGGGTCCAACCCCCCCTGCCCCCCAAACAAAGCAATTTGATTAGGCTACTCTCTTGTAGCTATGATCTGCATCACTACCAGGATGATTCTCACACTTCCTATTCTCAGGCTGCACTAAAACAGTCAATGCTTAATTTATTACAATACAGATGATGATTAGGAGGAGGGGTTTGGACATGGACACGTGACATTTTAAAGGGCTTAATTTTCATAACTATAATACCCATCCTCTGAAAATCAGATATTTTTCTAGTGTCTTGAATGCAGAATCCAAAATACGCTACCACACACAAACTTTTTGGGTACCATTACATACCACAAAGACTGAGCCTGGAACCAGGACTTTTAAAAGTATCAAATTATTCAGTCCATGATTTTAAAGTTCACCATACTCCCCATTCCTCTCACACATGAGCACTTTAGCCTCCACGCAACCAGCAATCGGCATCAAACTAGAGAGGAAGAAGAAATTAAGAATGCAGTAATTAACGCTTACTTACATTAAAAGCTTCCTTCAACAAAGATTCTTCCATGAATGTTGTGCACAACAAAGTTTTATTTTCTAGGAAAACTACTTTACATCTCCAAATCTGTGCTAATCTACTGTGATTTATTCTTCTGTGTGTCAAAAGTAACAGGGTTTATAGGAAATTCTGGTACCTGAACTACCTTCCTCTAAAGAGCACTACAGAGAATAAAAATTGAATTATCATGTGACTATAATTCTGAAGAAAGAAAGAAGAAACTCTAAAACTTAATTATAGAAGCAACAGCCCAGTCACATATATAAAAAGCTAACAGGTACCAGTGAAACATATTCCAGACTGGAGTCTGAAGGAAAGTGTCTTTGCACACTGTTATTTTCTACACTGTTAAATCTGCCAAACCAAACCGATGGGCTCCAGCTTGCAATCCCTCACTGCCAGATTACATGGAGCTAAACAAAAAAAAATTTATTCTAGGATGTCATGAGTTAACATGCAACTACAAAGGAAGGAGTATCCAGCTGGCTATATTAAATCTATATGCTCTAGACAGGTCACAATTCTCAGCTTGCTCACTCCAGTCCGCACCTGCACACCTCGCAGGACTGGGATCCCCAGCCTGGCTCTTCAACTTGAAAGCAAACTCTTCACCAGCCGAGTTAATTAAGATAACTATCCTGCATATGAACCAAGCGCCCGGTTCTCCCACCGCGTGGACCTTCCAGGCAAAGGGTGACACGATGCCGTTCTTCCAGAGGCATGTCTTTCTAAAACAGTACAGGGAGGATCTAGTTCATTTTTGCTGCCTATTCACCCTGTGCAATCCTAGGACCATTCTGGCTGGAAGGGACATCAGGAGATCTCTAAACCAACCTCTGCTCAAAGCACAGCACATGCTAAAGTCAGGAATTGCTTGGGCTTTTCTTCAGTCAGGTCTTAAAAACTTCCAAGGACAGAGACAACCCTTTGGGCCAACCTATTCCAGTACCCCATTACCTTCCATGTGATTTTTCCCCCCTGTTACATGCAGTCTGAATCTCTCACTTCAGCTTGTGCCTGCAGCCTCCCATCCTCCCGCCAGGTACTCTTGTGAAGGTACCTCCTCCATCTCCTCGCAGGTACTGGGGCTGCTGTCACGTCCCCTGAAGTCCTCCCTTCCCCAGGCTGGACAAATCCCACTCCCTGAGCCTCTGCTCCCAGGGCAAGGGTGCCAGGGACTGACCGCTTTGCCGGCCCGCCAGGAACTCGCTATAGGTTGTTGATTTATGTTACTACCCACCAGGACCCACTGGTCCTTTTCAAGGGATCTGCTCCCTGGACAGTATCTCTCAAGCCAGTACACAATAACGAGTTTTTCATACATTAGGCCAAGGATAAATGCACCGACATTGAACTTCAGGGTTGTGCCATGCTAAAAGTGCCTCACAGGTCTCCCAGACCCTTTTTTAAAGTCCACTTTACAAGAAAAATTTATTTTCCATTTTTTATGCCCAAGTAAAATAATTACCAATATGACGGGCAAGCACAACAGATAAAATCCTACTGTCAGTATTAAGCAGCTGAAGTAGGAAGAATCATTATGTTGGATAACCGACACTTTAAAGAAAACTTACATCAGCTATAGCCACCTGCTTCAACAACAAATGAACCCACACTTCAAAAAAGGACAAAGCTAGAATCCTCTTTAAAAAATTGCATACTGGTTTTTAATCACACTTTAATTGCACAGAATTACATACCTTTCCCAAGACACAGTAAGAAACAGCAGCAATGAAAGGGCAGTAAGATTTTTGCACTCAAACCGCCTTATAACCAAGCGGCAAATCTTTATGGTAAGATTTCAGAGTTCAGTAATTCCCAAGAAATCATGCTGCAAATGCAAACAATCAGACCTCCAGAAGTGAGGCTACTGGTGTCCCAAAAGAGCCATCCAATTCATCAAACCTCAGAACTAGGAGGTATTTGCTATTTTTTTATTATTATTTTTCTGGACTTCTGAAATTAATCTGCTGATTTCTTGAGTCTGAGACTCAAAACCAGTTCAACTGAATGATTGCTTCCAGCAGCATCAGCCTGCCATGTCCAGTCCTGCAAATGAGACGCTTTCGAAGAGGTCTGTGATCTACCAGGTCTTGGACTACTGTGCCACACGTTTGGGCCATCTCTTTTGTAAACAATAACTAAACTGTTTCCACCCCAGTTGAAGAATTCTCAAGATACTGTTTGTTGACATTCAGCTTCTCCTCAGTTCTACCCTTATTTAATGCAGCTTTTCCAAGAAAATTAATTGGAGGAAGTTTCAGGTTTATATATTCCAACCAGATGACTGTCTCTAGAAGGTCACCAGATATTATTTGTTTAAAATGAACAAACATGCCACCTACATTTTTCTATCATATAATAACAGGCCAGGAAAAGGCAATATACAAAAAATATCATAAAAGCAATCAGAAATTAGTAATAATAGTAAGAGGACAGCAGAAATTTCCCTGTACAGTAGATAAGAAATTATGCTGTCATTTTTGTACACTGAACTAAAAACAGATACAAGCAAACATCACAGGATAAAGCACAAACCCTTATTTCTTGGGCATGCTGCATCCTCAAAAACTTGCATTTTGCTTAAAGAAAATTGACACAAGAGTTCTTTTAGAACTAAATTCCTTTTAAATTAATTTACTGGTCTAGTAAAGTTAAACTAAGCTAGAAGTCTCCTTGCAACTCTAGCCAAAAATATGCATCATTACTATGTCTGCAAGCAAAAATACTTTATAAAATTATATAAGGAGTTGTATAAAATGCATCAATTTGCCATCTAAATAGGATTATCAACTGGACTTTTCAAGGAAATTTCGAAAGAATGGAATTATCCTGTGCCTGTGTACTTTTGGTATTAACTAGTAATCCATAATTTAACTTTCATTCTTAATTTACTGTAATTCCACTTTTCTCAGATATATATAAAAACAACTGGTACTGTCAACAGCTTTGCTTAAATTTTAAAATCGCAAGGTTATGTTCTACAATGGCGGAAAATACCAACTGGATGAGGGAATAGGAGTCTTCCCTTTGCCACACAAATGAATCAGGTCAGGTAATTAAGTGTCCAAGTTGGGGTGGAAATGTATCTGCAAAGAACCACACAGTTGTAGTAGCTGCTCCTTCCTAGGCTGGAATATTGACATCAGCGCTGGCAGATGGAACTTTTTACACAAACAAGACTACATACTCTGTCTTTAAGGATTAAAGGCAAAATAAAGATCACTTTCAATTTTTATGCCTCTAGAGAAACAGACTTGCATTGCTAAAGAACACAAATGGACACTAAAACAGGCTGCAAATTTTGGCATGTGTTTCATACCCCTCTCTGAAGGGCTGCTTAGCTCCACTCAAACGCTTTTTGGAAATGAAGTTCTCATTCAGATCTGCAAGACCAGAGTATTTTTAGGAGCTTGGAACTGAGGCAGTTACCAGCGAGCAGAGCACAGAGGGAAGGAAGCAGATAATTATCTGATGGGCACCCTCAGAACACCCACCTCAAGACAAACCAGCTAATCTGTCGATCCCACGGTTCTGCAGCCTGTCAAACCTCTAGAGGTGGGGGTTTCCCATCACCTTCCAGACACTTTCAGCCTTTCCCTCCCCACCAGCACCACAGAAGAGCACACCATCTCGAAGGAAGACCTGGGTAATCTCTCCATGGTCACAGGTACGAGGTAACTCTGCAGCACATGTAAATCTCATTTATAACAGGTTTTAACTATAAAATTAGCCTTCAGGCATGAATTTTGTTTACTAGCCATTTTGTGTAACTCCAAAATTGTTGAGTCTGTAGATAACTCTCATGTCTACGGTCGTCTTGTCCAAATCAGAGGCTCACTTGTCATCACAGAGCACATAACACAACTTCAATACCATAAGTTTATGAACATAAACTTGAAGCCTAAAAGATCTATGTTGAACAAGATTAAAATCACAATCAACCCCCTGGTCCCTGTTTCAGACAACCACAGTACAATACTTCACATAAACTCAGCACCTTGAAAGTGTCTGCTGCCCCTTTGTCCCCACTATCCCAGGAAGGCTGCCTCAGCACCCTGCTCCTCCAGAAGGCTTTCTTCTCATTCCTAGCGCCAGCTCATAGCCAGCGTTTATACAGCCATGCTTGGAACAACACGGTCTTCTCTCTCACCCTGCTGTTTCCAGCATTACTGTTAAAGCAGAGATACTTCAGGTCTCTTATGTCTTTTCTTAAGAAAAATAAATTCTCCAACTGTTAGGTACTTATTAAAAAAAAATAAAATAAATTTATATATAGATATATATATATATATATAACCCACAACTTTGTTGCCAGATCTGCAATTTTACGTGTCAGCTCTTTCACACTTCAGAGATGAAGATTCTTTAGACCTTCTCTTGAAGCAGCTGAATTTTGCATCTAAGCTGGAGAAAACATAATAATGATTCATTTCTTTAGTAAGTGTGCAGACTAAACCAATTGGAGACCATTTTTATGATTTCCAGCAAAGCAGATGTGTTGCTTACGGTAAGGATAAGGGACCAAATAGAACTGGTGCTTTTCAGCAGCCAGAGCAATGCTCACATGGGGGACAGGCTGTAACGTTGGTAACATTATCAGTACTGATTCCTTTGTCTCAACATCAGGTACAAAGAAGTGACTTTACCCTTTTAGGAAAGGAACAGTCCAGTGCCCAAGAAACTACTACTTCAAAATACATCCTCTGAGCTGATTTTTTTCCAGCAAGTTTATGAAGCTCAATTCAAAAGCAGAAACATCTCTATTCTTCAAAGGGGGTATATATTCCCATGTGCAAGAACAGGATCGCACCCATTTCTTTTGAATCCATACAAGATTTTAGAAAGGATGAGAAAGAAAAAGTTGAGTATGTTTTAAATCAGTTCTTACATGAAGTTCAGTTTGTTTGTATCATTGATCGTTTTGTGGGTTTTGGTTTTTTTTTTTTTTTTAAGATAAACATAAATCATCTTCACAGGGAAAACTTCGGTAGTTGGGATCAATAAAGCAAGCAGCCTTGCTCTAGCCTACCTACTGAGATTCACCACCTAAAACCTTGTTATTTCTTATTTCTACATTGAAAGATCCCTGGCAACTAGAGTTTCCGGAGAAGTCTGCAGATAGGAGCTCATCTGTTTGGGTGCCATAAACCAACCCAACAGAGAAGCAAACGTGAAACTGTCTCTTTCTTTTCATCAAATGAGAACCAAAGATCAGTTCTCCAAAACGTACTGGAAATCTTGAAATGTGATTAATATGTAATTTAACCCTCTTCTCCCCACCCCACCCCCAAAAATAATCCCACAACAAAACCCAAATACTCAGAACTTCAGGAAATTTAGGAACTCAAGACAGACCTGAAAATACCGAATACTAAAATTGGAAGCATTTAGCAGTGTTCCCTAGCCACCATTCCCTCATTAAGGTATTTCACAGCCATTTCTCTATTCTCTTTAAAATCAACAAATGGCCATTTCCTTTGGCAACAGAGAATGCAATGACTGCTTCCTACCACAGCAGTGTGGAAGATGGAGTAAAACGGTGAAATACAACAAAATGAGAAGAAATGGGAAAACTGTAGTTAAAGAAGTAGGAGATCAAATATTTCTTACTGTCAAAATTCTGTGCCACATTTGTGGTGCATTGCTTGTATGTGCTGTAGCTGCGAAGTATCAATCTGAGTTCATGATTCTGAAGGACTATAATTTATTTCCCTCCATGGAAATTGTTCCTTCTTTTTCACTTTCACATTTATTTTAAAAGAAAAGGGTTACATCTGGGGGGCAGAAAGCAAGGCGTATGCTCCTATCAGTTCTCACCCATGCAGACAATAAATGAAACTCCAAAGATCTACAAATATTTTATACAGTCTAAAATTACATAGATAGTTATTCTATTCTTACTATTTCTATACTTTATCCTTTCATATGCATTTCAAATACTCACTGTATTGATGTCATGGTATTTAATGGAGTTTATCATTTTTGAGTCACAGAAACACTGAGAATGAGGCATAACAGCATAACGTTCACCTGCAGTTAGTCATAATATGAATCAAGTTCTTTATCATCACTGTCTCTCTCTGATGCCTCATGATGGAATAACCTTAAACACTTTTATTTCCCAGTAATTCCTCATAAACACACAAATGACATGGAATCTGATGCAGAGAGCTACAGTGGAATTCAGTTAATTAGCAATCCAAAAGTTATGAGCAATGTTAAGGAGCCCCACGATGTCCAGAGAAGATGGATGTGTCCTGACGCACATGCCCTGCACAGCAGCAAACAGCCTCTCCCCACATTTTCCGGGCAGTGGAAGAGGGTTACAAGTGATGCAGACCAATACACACTGTCTGCGGTTTAAAGATGTGTGACTCTACAAGAGTCACGTTTTCGAGTCACATTGTATTGGTTACATGTATTACAAGTAACAGCTGCCAATTTTCTTTTCAAAAAACAACGCAAAGCTCAAGAAAACCACCCCTTTAATACATTATCAAGTGAAGAATCGGGAATCTTTTCTGGTATGTAAACTCTCCGCCAGACTGTTAACAAAAGGGCAAATTCTGAGACCTTCCTTGAAAAACTGCTATTTACTAGAGACAAGAATACAGGAAGATAGGCAGCATACTCGTATGACATGTTATCGCCAGCAATATATTTGTGCTGATAGAAGTCAAAGACAATCTTCGCCATCCTTACTCAAACACTTTCTAACAGAGAAGACAGAAAAAGGCTGCTATCCTACCGCAAGTTGTTTGCTGACTAAATTTAGAAAAAGTTTGCTACTTAAACTGGGCAGCCATAGCCAGAGATGGAGGCAAAATAAACACAGAAACTCACAATACAATTCCATAGCTGGTTTTTGAGAGGAATTACAGGTGGAAGAGCAATATTGATCCCTAAGCTGTACAGAGGGCATCCCACAAACCTGTGTATGCAAAATATCCAAGTGTTACTGGTTTGCATACTTGAGTATGTATTTAATGAACCAAACCACCATGTTTTCCTTTCATATGTTCTTTGATTAATCTCTCTCAATGATATCTAGCCCTAGATGACTCTGCTTGCCTCTCAACTTGTTCAGAGCTGCACAACTGAAATTCTGTCCCAGCTGTGGGTGGCTCCAAGAACATCAGGTTTTTGCTCTGTGCTGTCAGGCAGCAAACCCAAGCCAAAGCAGGCAGCAGAGCCAAGGGGACAGGAGGGAGCCACCCAAGGGATGTGCTGATACAGAGCGTGCTCCAAAGGTCCCCTCGCAGAGAAAGGCACCCAACAAAGCTAATTTCACAAAGGCAAAATCTCAGAAGCAAGTCACCATTCCCCTAAGGCATGACGACTGGGAGAGCGTGGGGTACTGAAACGCTTCACTGAAGCCACTGTTGCACGCATCTGATGCAAACATTACTTTAAAAAGACCAAGGCAAGACAACCATCAGAACTGAGAACGCACGTACGTACAGCTTGTCAAATCCTTGGAACAACAATTCCATATTTTCACCAAGCCCCAGAATACCCTAGACACCCTACAAACACCATCCAAGATGCCAGCACAAAGCTATTATGTTAAAAAAGGCTTAGATTACGGTATGAGAACCAAAGGCGACTTTCCTTACCGGCACTTCTGCTATGTCATAAACAACACGCAGGTCTCTATCGTGGAAGCAATGATGCAAGCCACTGTTTAGGAAGCCAGGCTGCCTTGTATAACCTAACGTCTGATTTATCACTCCACACATGCTCCCTGGGTCTCAGTCGCACCACCACGGGAGAATAAAGATAACTTTAAGTAGGTTTCAAAAACGTCAGAAGGAAAGCACAGCAGAAGCATCTGTTAAATCCCTTTACTTAATAATATTTTGCACTAATAATTATTTGTACTTGTAAAAGAAATTGATATAAGACACACTCAAAAAACCACAAACAGAAAGTCATATAGGTATAAACATACTATTTACTTTAATGATCACTTTGTAGTGCAAGACTAAATTAAGCTCTCATGTTTGCACCTCACAAAGTGTTTCCATTTGTGGTATGTCCAGTGTGCAGTCTTGAGATCAGTCTTCCCTTTACGTACAGTTTTGCTGTGAAAAAGAACAGAAAACGCATTGTAAAATTCTGTTTATTTTGCCACAGGTATAGAGTAGGCTTTTTCTTTTTCTTTCTCTTTTTTTTTTTTTTTTTTTGATGCAAGGTTAATGTATTTCAAACCATAATAAGCAAAACAATAGGAGAAAACAGAACCATGTTGGGTTGTGGTAGGAAACCACAACTATCAAGTTTTTCACTAGAACAAACCAATACCATGACAGCCCCATATTTACATTACAATAGGTGATTAATATCACCTATTATTAATATAATTTTATCACACACTTACCAAGTACCCACAAAAGTAACAGCATTAACCTACTAGAGCAAACACAATGCCTATTTTCCCGTGCTTAATCACATTTTTATTTAAGAGAGCAAATTGCTTAAAAAAAGAGGCCTGCTAATCCTCTATCAGTAAAACAGTTTACTGATTAAAAGTACAGTATAACAAAAAAACTTTTAGTAATAACAGAGTAATACTGAAATACAGTATCCTAAACCATTCAAAATTTAACTATTTATATAAGCCACATGACTGTAAGGGAACAGCTAATAAATATGAACTGCTTTGAAAATAAGCTACTCTACCATGTGGCAATTGATTTTTGCATGGTTTTAACACAATTTTTCATATCAAAATTAGACAGTTAATCAATATTGAGGTGTTTAAATATGTCCTGAACCTACAAACCTTTATATAATTCAGTGACTTTAAATATAGGAGTTGTCCCATTGGGACAGAAAGGATGACTCATACAGCTCAAGTTGCCTCCATACATGGGTTCCTTGCAAAAAAAAACAAACAAAACCACAACTCGCCAAAACCAACAAAACAAAAACATCCCAAAACAAAAAAAAACCCAAAAAACTAATACTTTATTATTTGCATATCTCAAATTAAGGGTTTTTAGATCCCTACATAATTTGTCATATTAGCTGTTTACAGAATTACAGTGTAAACTACATCCACCTCGAGTGCTAAACTCAAGTGCTGAAAAGAGTGCTGAAAGAGATACTCTTGAAAATTTTTTTGTAAGAAAACAAAACCGACAGATGAAGACAACTTGCTTGAAGTGACCAAAAACATCTGCACATAGACTTCATTTTCCATAAATCCCACTATACTGGTAATTTTACATACATGCAACCTTTTGTTAGGTTCCCCCGACGATCGGAACTCTTCAGAATATTAAATACAGAGAAAAGAATATCCCAATGTAAAAGTGTCTGTTCAAGCAATATTCTGCTTTAACACAATGATTTCACATAATCATCAATTACACACTTTGTAAAGCAGACGAGGAAAGCGAGGAAATACCCATGCTATTGCCTCTGCAGCTCTCACCTCAGCCAGTAGCAGATAAGGTCATGCCAACAACAACAAAAAATAATTTGAAAAAAGCAGAAGACAAACAGATCCCTTACCTTAGAGGCTGCCAGTCCAAACCCTGGCATTTTATCCCAACATGCCCTTCATTTTTAACTTCACTATGTCACAAACCACTCTCTGCCATGAGATTTAGTCTTAGCTCTCACAAATCTTTGGCCAGGAACGATAATATATGGTCGTAGTGACCCAGACAGTAAGAAGGGCTATAACTTTACAACAGCAAAAATAAAACATTGAATTGATAACAAATTTCTCCCATGAAATGCCAAGAGCAAGCCTGATGTAATGCCCATATAAATAAGTGAAAGATGCCCACACTGAATCAGTCTCCAATGAGCATAAAAAAGCTGAGATAAAAGTGTCGGGGGGGGATAATCAGATTCCTGTCCCTTTTTTTTTTATTTTATTTATTTAATTTTTTTTAAACCAAGCTTGAAGGGATATTATGGGATACCTTCAACTTGCATTTTTGGAGAATGGACTGCTTTTCTCTTCCCTCCTGATACTTATGCAGGGCTTTCCAACAAAATGTGGGCCGCTGGGCAAACTGGCCATGCAGGAGTTGAACAGAGAACTCTGATGCCAATACCTGGCACGTGAACTATACAAACTGAAAACTATATTAATTGTCTATGACTTTTTTCATTTTGAATAATAAACCAATATTGTCTAGTTTGAGTAGCATAGCTCTTCCAACAGAACTGAGTTTGCAGCACTGGTCAATCATACCTCCAGCACTCTGCCCATAAAACTCATTTTTATTTTTAATGTGATGAAAATAGTACTTTCAGCCCTGCCTGCCCATTACCATGAAATCTCTGAAGAAGTTCATGAAAACACCTGCTCAGATATCCAAGGTACCTGCAGCAGAAGCAGTTGTGTAACTACAGTCCCCCCCTCTTGGTTTTGCTACTTCAGCAGCCCTGTAATGCCTGTATTTTTCCATACATTGTTCCAGGTCCAAACAGAGAGAACACATTCAAAACAGGATTTGGATTGGTTTGACACATGCTAACGTGCAGTGGAAAAGATATGGCCTAGAAATCTTGTTACAAAAATAAATAATGAATAACGCAGCAGCAAGCATGATCTCATCAAAGTCTTCATCTAAACGGAGCGTAGTGGCAACGGCCAGAAGGCGCTTATGTGACACTGTTATCTAAAGTCCTGATTAGATTTTCACCTCGGAGTTCTCAATTTTGGTAGCAATCATCGCAAAGATACTACGGTGACTGGCACTCTATAAATACATCACACAGACAGGTAACAGTATAGAAGATGGCTATCAGATAAGACTTTGAAGCATTTGAAAATTCAACCCTGCCATTAGGGCTGTACAACAGTACTCAATTTTACAGCAGGAGAAATGTGATTACAGATAAAAAGGTAGGATTAGCGCTGTACAAATTTTTCTCCTCTTAAATAAGATTATCATCATTCAATAGCATTAGTTAGGTTTTGAGGGCGCGTCAGAATTCAACAAATATATAGGCATGTATTAACTGTAAATTTAATAAAAGCCGGCAGCACAAACCAGAGGTCATAGTTTGATTGGCCTCGCTTTGCCAGACACTGCACAAAACTGCAACAAATGAGTCACACAACTTAGGGTCAACGCAAGCTCCTCTTATCTCAACTATCTCCCAAAGAATAGAAGCTGTTAATTCCTGTCTTTCTATTTTGGATTTTATTGGAAATTCACAATAACTCATTATAGGGTTAGGCTGGACTCGGTACCTCCCCATGAAGTCCAAGGCTTGATGCAGGCAACGCTATGGGAACAAGCCTCATCATCCCTGTGGATTTAGTCAATATTTCCTCGCTCTAGAGCCAGACGTGAGTGGGTGTCCATGTCCACAGCACGCACACATCAGAGTTGTGACTGCTACAAATTATCATTATTTTAAAAACACACCCACTAGTCATTTCCGCATATGCCATAAATACTCCAGACTACCTCTAAGCATTAAACTCTTCATATATTACTGTGCATTATTACAAATATCTTACTAATACAATGTAACCCCATTGTAATGAAGACATCTAAACAAATATTTTGTAAAACTGACTTCCGCTAGGTATACTTTGTATACAACCAACATCTTATGTCTTGATAACAGATGGTACATTCAGTATAGGAACTGCATTATTTGAGCAATAGAAAAATTGTACACTGCACAATCCAGCCAGTATCGCCACTTTACATGTTCATTCTGAGCAACACAGGTTCTCACGCAGTTGATGCCTTTGGCATACAGGGGGTTCCTTTCACAGCTAGCTCTCCAAACATGTCATGAAACCTGCGGGATGACTGCTCCTGAAATAATGCAAGCCATGGTAAGGATACAAATTATAATTTGTATTCTCGTTGACGTGCTCATCTGATCATTGCACTTCCTCTTCCAAGCACTGGGAATCATGTATCGAACATTTTTAATGCTGGATTGGACAACCAAGTATTTTGGGAACCTCTGCCAGAGTAGTCCTGAGGTTTTGAGGCATCGGAGGCTGGGGAGGGCTGTTCTGGGACAGCAGCAGTTCAGCACACCTGCTACATGTGCCAGAAGATCAATGGGAAATACCGAAGATAAAATGGCATTTACTGAGTTGACGCTGCAACAGAAAGTTCCCAATCCTTTCCTTCAACTGTCTCCAGCGAGACCCATATTTGTGTCTCTGCTTATGCACCTCTACTCTCCACTCTGTGGGAGCTCCTTGGTGCTTTCTGGCACTTTCCCGTCACCTGGGGCCACCCTTGGCATGGTCAGACCACAGGTATACGCATGCCCTCAGCAGGCATCACCTTCTGGACACCAGAGGCCATGCCGTCTGCATGAGAGCAAAGCCCAGATGTAAACTAACACATACGCAGGGCAGATGATGAGTGAGCTTTCTATCTTAACAGCATACGTGCACCCATTGTCTCTCCCCATCTGCTATATGAAAGAAAAACCTATGCATATACAGCACCACTGAATTTGCAAGAAGAGTCATTTTCAATTGTTTGCATAACTGTAATCCATTTTTCCTAACAACATGCACAATAGGAATTACTTCCACCCCCCGTTTAGCGTGCTACCAAACTACTTTACCTCTGGAAGAACAAGATAACCCTCCTGAGCTTCCTTTGTGAAATGCAAAATATTTCAGCCCAAAACATCAAGCTCTGACATTCACATATGTACACTAGTGCCTCCATTAAGGTATGTATGTTTGAAATTTGTATCCTTCAAGGACAATCTGCGTAGAAGAGATAAACATTATAAAATGTTGACAGCTAAATAATGAAGTAAGAATTCTGGAATTTAACATAATGATAACTCTAGCACTGAGCTGTACGTGCTTAGGTTTTGGAGTTTTCCCTTTTTCAAATTGCATTATAAGAATTATGGTTCCTTTAACAAAAAAATGTATTTGCTATGATGAATAGTAGTTCCCTAAATATTTTTAGTACATGATATGTAACTTAGTAAGTGAAAAAGTTTGTTTAGAAAAAAACTACTCAACCATAGCGAATGCCCAAAATCATATTCCATCTGCAGAACCGTAAAAGGGCTCAAAACAGAAGCAGAATGTTTTACAACAGCTGGTCTCTTTCAACTTTCTGTAATTCTTATAGCTACATTTTGGTGATTTTTTTTCAGCACACAACAGCAGGACTCTTCTAGAAGCAGGCAGACCACAATTTCACTTGGGCAATTCCATGAAATGGAGGTGGATCGCCATTATCCCAAACTACCACCAGCCAGACACATGCAGGGTCAAGTTATGTACTCTCACACCAGCACTAAAAACTTATCAAATATGGCCCTGATCCAGCAAAGCACTTAAGCACAGGCTTTACTTTAAACATGTAAGTAATCCTATTAGAGTAAATGAGATTCAGCATAAACCACTGGACTGAATCTCAGAATACCTTGGTTGTGGCCCTGATTATGTCAGTGACCAACTGTGTAACCTTGGACAAATCACCGTATTTCTCTTTTGCCCTTTACGTGTGTTTGTCATGTTGCACACTCTCTCAACAAAAATAATCCCAATCTAGAATCTTCTAGAAACTGCTGCACTACAAATAATGGCAGGGATACGTAAGTCATATGCTCAGAACTAACGCTCCCCCCATGAAAACCCAAGGTGACATCCCTTACCCTTACGTCTACTTATCCAGTACTGACACCCAATTTCAAAAGCACAACATTGCTCTTAAAGAGCAGTTGCGGGGACGGCACGGAACCGAAGGGCACCTGCCGGTACGGGCCAGGACAGCTCCCAGGCACGCATGGTTACGAGCCCAGGGCTCATACTGCAATTCCCCACCCACTGCTGGTCTTCTGCTCACCGGGCAATGAGCGAGATCCCGAGTCCTGCCCGGGGAGCCATCAGTAAGCCTGCCACAGTTCTGCCGGTGCTATACCCGCGTGAGGAAAAAGGCTGTACAGTCCTGGCAAAATCCGTTCAAAGCACGCAGGTGGAAGACAGCATTGTCTCACAGGCCGAGACAATGCACTTACGCCAAAAGGCTTCATGTTAAATGTCCTTAGGCACTGTGACACAAGGTCTGGTTTTCCACAGGTAGGCCACGTGCCATCAACTCCATGTCTTAATGATCCCGAGAATATTTTCCCATAAAGAATTCTGCTTTTGCACATATATACTACCACACAGCATGTTTACTCTTCCCATCGCACTTCCTGCTTCCCAGCAGTTGTCACAGGCAATGTCACTGTCACAAGGAGAATATGGATTCAGCTCCTAACAATGAAGCAGGCACGGATGAGTGGGCAGGCTACTCAAATGAGTTTCAGAAAGACTTGAGGTGAAATACTGTCCCTAGTGAAATCAATAACAGTTCTCCCATTTACTTCAGCCGGGTAAATATTTCAACTCTTTTTTTCTATGCCTTCTGGTCATCTCAGAGCCTAACAGAATAATCATTTATTTTCCTTAGGAACACAGGGGAAAGGACAGAATGGACGAAAAGCGAGGCAAGGAGGAAAGATTTCAAAAGAAATGTACTCTTTTGTCAGAACAGTTCAAAAAACAAACAAAAAAAAAACCCCAAACCCACCCAACTTGCAACAATCCCTATAGTTACTGTTTAGAAACAATGCAGAACATGAGATCAGATTAATGCAGTTAAGATCCTCCTTTCTAGGAACTCATTCACAAATTCCTCTTCTGTCCTTGAAACACCTGTACACCACGTTGCTGCTTTCCCAGCTGAGCCGAAGAAGAGCTCACAGTAACAGCAACACCGTTTTGCGTGTGTCAGCCTGCTCTGGCTCGGGCCTTTTGCATACAAAGATATCTATTATAAGGCACACGCATCATGAGATGTACTCTGTTAATTAAAATATTTTCTGCTGCAGATTGGAAGCCTGGCCTACGAGATACTTGCCAAAATTATGTTCAAGAGCACAGCAACTGAAATGTGTTTTTGAATAGGTCAATAGTTAGTTACTTTTGACTTTTTCTGAATGTGTGCTCTGTTCTCATTGTATCATGAGGGGAAATACAGTCAAAAGGTTATATATAACTGTGTGTTTGCAGCAAGTTAATGCACACAAACTACTGGTTTTCAGAAGACATTCGAGATTTCAGTCATTAAAAAGAAAATAAAAAAGAACCCATACAGTAACCTGTAACACAGCCTGAAAAAATGCATGCCATGCATAACACAATAAAGTCACTGAATAAGTGAAATATACAGTAAGCATGCTGTTTGTCAGTAAGTGTTGCAAGTTTCCAAAATTAGTTGGCATATCCGATAACAGCGAACATTTACTATGCATTTTTCAAGCTCTTGAAGTCCTTAGCAGCGTTCAGAGTTAAGGTTGACATTTCATCTTTAATTCATGCTCCTGTGTCTTTCTATATTAACTACTAACAAAGCAGCATACTAATAGCCCCGGCCCAGCGAGCATGCGCGAGGCAGGGGCTGTGCACGCTCCACGGAACGCTGGGCTGCGTCTCCGCTGAAAAGTAGATCTGTGCCTTTCCACAAGGCAGGCAGCCACCAAATCGGTACCGACAAACTTGAACGTCGCAGGAGCCGAGCCGGAGGTTATCGCAAAGAGCAACAGGAAAGTAGCCCTGTGACATCTACCTAGAAGCAATTTTCTCTAGCAGAAGCTTTCTTCGCCTACTGAATCTCTTTATGTGCACCCCGCGTTGTTCCTCTCTCTGAAAGTCATCTTTGTATTTCATCAAACTTTACCTAGCCGTTGGGAAAGGACTCTAAAAATGCCAGGTTTTAACGAAAGTTCAGACTTTGCAGCACCCTTCTTCTCCCCAGCATCTCGTAGAGCGCCTCACAAAAGGCCCCAGAGGTTGGACAAACATAGCACCAGGAAAAACAGACTCTGAAAGGGATCTTTATGTGCATGTGAGAGGGCCCGGTGCTAATAGCTCAATGTGCTATTGACACATCCCAGTGCAAACAGCTAAGTCTTTTTCAAAATAGCATGAGTCACAGTGTCATTCTTAGCTTTGCCTTTCCCAGATCTGGGTAATTTGTGAAACAAATCATCCCCGTATGATTAAAACACGTTTTGGGAAATGAAGGTAGGCGCCGGGAAACGACTATTGCTTCTGACCGTAACGTTTACTCCAGAAACTACACACGCCGCAGAGAGGTGCGAGCAGGGGGAAGTGGTGCTGCAACTTCTCAGCCCATCCTCGGCACACCGCGATGTGGCCACCTTCCCCTGCTAGCAGCCGGTGCGCCCCCGGTAACCCTCCTGCTTGGAGTAACCCCTTAGTTCGAGCCGGAATCCCCCGGCGGAGCAGAGCGGAGCAGCGGGAGGCGCCCCTTCCCCTCCCTCGCAGGGACGCCCGAGCTCCATCAGGGCTCTGCCCGACCCGCCGGGGCAGCCGCTGCGGCGCCAGCCCGGGGACAACTCCAGCGAGTCCCGGGCCGGGCCGCGGAGCGCTG